>CM042176.1:54625077-54658569 GCA_023376005.1 Doryteuthis pealeii
TTTGCAAATAAGATTACAAATTAATATTCACATTTATAAAAATTGAACAATTTCACAATTGAGATTTCATCCAATAATCGGAGGTTTATTGTATAAAGATATTTTGAAATTTGAAAATAAATTCAACATTGTATTTGTAGAATAACCAACATACTCACTGTAGAAGCAATATTCCAATTACCGTCAAATTTGCAGACAAGGCAGCAAGCAAGCTGTAACTCAATATGGATCTTGCATTGTCACAAGCCTACTGCAGTGTGTGTGTGTATGTATGAATGTTTCCATGTGTATAATGTGTGTATGCATCATGTATATGTGTGTGCATAATGTATATACAACAATTCCAAATAAGATTACAATTATTATTTTCACATTTATAAAAATTGAACCATTTCACAATTGAGATTTTATTCAATAATCATAAGTTAGTTTATTGTATAAAAATATTTTGAAATTTGAAAATAAATTCAACATTATATTTATAGAATAAACATCATATATATATATATATATATATATATATTATATATATATATATATATAAATACGATGAGGAAATTAATCCGACAATATGTGAAGAAAATGTTTTCAAAAATATAACAGACACAGAATGTTATGATCAAAGGATTATATTATATCCACAACAAAAGACTTAGACAATTTTTCGAAGCTAGTGCTATAAGCAACATTGATAATGTTAATTATAGACCTGGTTTGGTATTATCTGCGTTATTCGGACTATTGTCCCCATCTTTATTGTTATCTGTACAATGTTTCAGCCGATATGCCCTCCTGCCTTCTTCAGGTGTTTCTTGTCGGACTCGGGAGCCTTCCTGGACTCGGGAACCTTCTTTCGGACTCGGAACCTTCTTTTCGGACTCAGGAACTTTCTTTTCGGACTCAGGAACTTTCTTTTCGGACTCAGGAACTTTCTTGTCGTAGTCGGGAACCTTCTTGTCGTAATCAGGAGCCATCATGGAACTTCAAACCTAACCCTTTATTCAGTCCGCGGTGGTATCCTGTTATTCCGCTAATCATAGCTGGGGTAGGAGTTGTGTTAATTATTCTTCTATGTTACTGCCGCCGCTCAGGATTGAAACCGGAATCCAGAGATAACTGTCACTTAGAACTGTCTTAACCTAACTACCTTATCTGACAAGAAATACCTGAAGAAGGCCGGAGGACATATTGGCCAAAACGTTGTACAGATAACAATAAAGATGAGGAAAATAGTCCGAATAACACAGATAATATTAGTTTATTTTCAAATTTCACAATATTTTTATACAATAAATTCAACATTGTATTTGTAGAATGGTGGTTATTAGTCCAAAAGTGAATGTTATAGCACGACTGGAATTTGAACTCACTTATTATGATGTCACAGTCCCATAGCTGTGGAGGATGAGGGGATTCATACCTTTCCCACGAGTATTAATCTGGAAGTAAATGTAATTACATGACTGGAGCTCGAACTCGCATACATATGATGTCACAGTCTGCCACATTAGCCACTACACCACAGACACTCTACCTCACTATATTCATGTTGAAGCAAAATAGTAAATATTGACTAAAACAATAAAAATGAGGATACTAGATTCATGTCAGGGTAATGTATTAAAAATTGACTAAAACAATAAAAATGAGGATACTAGATTAATGTTAGGATAATGTATTAAATATTGACTAAAACAATAAAAATGAGGATACTAGATGCACGTTGGAGCAACATATTAAATATTGACTAAAACAATAAGAATAAAGATACTAGATTCATGTTGGAGCAACATATTAAATATTGACTAAAATAATAAAATGAGGATACTAGATGCACATTGGAGCAACATATTAAATATTGACTAAAAACAATAAGAATGAGGATACTAGATTCATGTCAGAATAATGTAGAATGAGTTGTTTAATAATTTCAAAAGAGTGCTGATTCATAGATATTATCCCCCCCCCCCGTTTTTAAAACGACGCACAATTGAGATGATCCGTTTAAAGTGAGAAATGTAATGCGATTGATATTTGACTTGTCAATAGAATTTCAATGTGGGATATTTTGCTGAGGTTTTTCTCACTTTGTGAAAATCCACAGATTTTTACTTACACAGTCATAAATACATACATACACACAATGATACACATTTACACATACACACACACAGATACATATTCATACACACACACTCATACTCATTTACACATTCACACACACACTGATACACATTTGAAAATCAACGGATTTTTACCAACCACCCACTCTCTTAAACAGTCATAAATATATACATACACACACTGATACACACACACACACACTGATACACATTTACACATACACACACACTGATAGATATTCTCACATACACACACACACAATGAGACACATTTACACACACACACACAGATACACATTTACACACAAACACACACTGATACACAAAAAAACTGATACACATATTCACATACACACACACTGATATGCATTCACACACACACTGAGACAAATTTACACATACACACACTGATACACATTTGCACATACACACATACACACACACTTTGATACATATTCATACACACATACTGATACACATTTACACATACACACGCACACACACTGACACACACTGATACATATTCACACACACTGATGCACATTCGTACACATACACGCACATACACACTGATATATATTCACACATACACATTCACAGACATACACACACACACACACACACACTGATACATATTCACACATACACACACACACACACTTAGCGAATTGCAATCCTCCCCCTCCCTCCCACTCCTCCTCCTCGTAAAAGACCAAAACCAAAACAAAACAAAAAAAACCAATGGAAAAAAAATCAATCGGGTTAGATTCAAAAATCAATAATCCTTCATCTGTTTACACGTGCACATATCTTGTGCGCACGCAATGACAACATACACCTTGCGTTTTATTTAATAAAATTTTTCCCACGGGAGGAAGAAAAGGGGGGTGGGGGGGATCGTAGAGCATTCAGCGTTGTGAACGGAAAGCGTGTTTGAACAACTGACACCTTTTCAAATGATCCACTAGACATTATTCAGAAAGTTCCAAGTATCATCATTATCATCATGTCACGCTAGCAGCACTGATATCCATGACAATCTCTCACCAACCATCCCTATCATCCATTGGGCAGGTGGCCGTACAGCTGCTTCCACGATTTGTTTAAGATTGTATGCAGTATTTTTGTGCAGCTACCATCTCAATTATTCTCCAGGAGCTTCATT
Source organism: Doryteuthis pealeii (assembly GCA_023376005.1). Taxonomy (NCBI): domain Eukaryota; kingdom Metazoa; phylum Mollusca; class Cephalopoda; order Myopsida; family Loliginidae; genus Doryteuthis; species Doryteuthis pealeii. The sequence goes on from CM042176.1 coordinate 54,628,366, forward strand.
AGGGTCCAAGTGGTGCAGACATACAGTAGCACTGATACAACTACGGCTCCCATCTAGCTTATTCTCTAGGTGATTTGTTAGGTTCCAAGTGGTGCAGCCATACAGTAGCACTGATACAACTACGGCTCCCATATAGCTTATTCTCTAGGTGATTCGTTAGTGTCCAAGTGGTGCAGCCATACAGTAGCACTGATACAACTACGGCTCCCATATAGCTTATTCTCTAGGTGATTCGTTAGGGTCCAAGTGGTGCAGCCATACAGTAGCACTGATACAACTAAGGCTCTCATATAGCTTATTCTCTAGGTGATTCGTTAGGGTCCAAGTGGTGTAGCCATACAGTAGCACTGATACAACTATGGCTCCCATCTAACTTATTCTCTAGATGAATCGTTAGTGTCCAAGTGGTGCAGCCATACAGTAGCACTGATACAACTATGGCTCCCATCTAGATTATTCTCTAGGTAATTCGTTAGTGTCCAAGTGGTGCAGCCATACAGTAACACTGATACAACCAAGGCTCCCATATAGCTTATTCTCTAGGTGATTCGTTAGTGTCCAAGTGGTGCAGCCATACAGTAGCACTGATACAAATATGGCTTAGAAAAATTGTCACATTAACTTGTCATATGGAAATCAGATCTTACTGACAGGTTAAAGCGACAAGTTAATATGCATATAGGTCTGAAAACCTGTTCGTTAAACATCGACCGCTTATGTAGTAGAAAATAAAGTCAATACATTGCTTTGTTAGTGTCCAAGTGGTGCAGCCATACAGTAGCACTGATACAACTACGGCTTGGAAGAATTGTCACAATGTAGGTCTTTCTATGCAATGACAACATACACCTTGCATTTTATTTAATAAAATTTCAAGTATCATCATCATCATCATCATATCATGTTAACAGCACGGATATCCATGACAATCTCTCGCCAACCATCCCTATCATTCATTGAGAAGGTGGCCGTACAGTTGTTTCCACGGTTTGTTTAAGATTGCATGCAGTATTCTTGTGAAGTACCATCTTGATTATTCTCCAGGCACTTTTTTCGAGTCCAAGTGGTGCAGCCATACAGTAGCACTGATACAACTAAGGCTTGGAAGAATTGTCACAATGTAGGTTTTTCTACGCAATGACAACATATACCTTATGTTTTATCTAATAAAATTTTTCCTAGGAGAGGAAGAAAATGTGGGGGGGGGGTGTAGAGCCATCAGCGCTAGGAACGGAAAGCACGTTTACACAACTGACAACTTTTTGAATGATGCAGTAGACATTGTTAGAAAATTCCAAGAGAATGTGACGTAAATAACTAAGGGAATTGTGACTTGTGTAGTAATATAGTTTTAGTTACAGACAGACAAACACACCATCTCCATTATAATAAGATGACATTTCAACCCTTGTTGGGTTATTTAAAACTAAACTCAGTTGCAACATGATGATGATGATGATGATGAGTTATCTTACCTTAAGTTAACTTCCCTTTTTTATTTTGTCTGCCCCCCCCCCACCTCCTCTTCGATCTTTTTTTCATTCCAGTCAATTAAAAATGACAAGACAGCTGTTGGTTGGAGTGGTTTGGCTAGCGAGGAGGCATAAAAGCCAAAACAATTTAATGGGGATAATTATTTCCGAAAAAATAAAAATAAATAAGATACCATCTGAGGAAATTTAGTCAGAGGAATATCCTGATGTCCGCAGTTAAAACTGTCTCATTGAGAGATTACTGGTTGGTTTCTTAGTTTTATGACACTTCAACCCTTGTTGGGTTATTTAAAGCTAAAGTCAGTCGCAACACAATGTTGATGATGATGATGATTTATCTTAAGTTAACTTTCCTTTTTTTTTTTATTTTGTCCCCCCCCCCCCTTCGATCTTTTTTCATTCCGGTCAATTAAGAATCACAAGACAGCTGTTAGTTGGAGTGGTTTGGCTAGCGAGGAGGCATAAAAGCCAAGACAATTTAATGGGGATATTCAATAGGGATAATTATTTCAGAAAAAAATAAATAAATGAATAGAATAACATCTCGGACACTTTAGTCAGGGTAATATCCTAATGTCCGCAGATAAAACTGTCTCATTGAGAGATTACTGGTTGGTTTCTTAGTTTTATGACACTTCAACCCTTGTTGGGTTATCTAAACCTAAAGTCAGTCGCAACGCGATGATGATGATGATGATGATGGTGATGGTGATTTATCTTACCTTAAGTTAACTTCCTTTTTTATTTTGTTCGACTCCCCCCTCCCCTCTTCGATCTTTTTTTTTTTTTTTCTTTCGTTCCGGTCAATTAATACTGACAAGTCAGCCTGAACAAAGTGATTGATTCAATAGATATTGTAAAGTATGGCGGATTTCTCATATGATAGATTTTTTTTTGGGGGGGGGGGGTATGGGGGCTTTTTGTGTAATTGCAATATATGCATTTTTACATCTCGGGATTTCATCTGGAGATTGATGCGACTGTCTATAAAGTGGTTGCAGCTGATGGCATCATGCACATATTGAAATGGATTGGAAAGAAAAAATCTATTGGTGGTGCTTAGAATACACAAACTGTATCCCCCCGACAGAAAGATAAGAACCCCCCCCCCCAAAAAAAAAAGAATGGCCTGAGTGTGACACTAAACTGCATCTGATGGTGAGGTACTACGTCTGGAACTTATTATGAAAATGCATTGGACAATGATTTTTACTATGAAAATACATTGGACAATGATTTTTATTATAAAAATGCATTGGACAATGATTTTTTATTATGAAAATGCATTGGACAATGATTTTTATTATGAAAATGCATTGGACAATGATTTTTTATTATGAAAAATTTCATTTTCATAATAAAATCAATGATTTTTTATTATGAAAATGCATTGGACAATGATTTTATTATGAAAATTTCATTTTCATAATAAAAATCAATGATTTTTATTATGAAAATGCATTGGACAATGATTTTTATTATAAAAATGCATTGGACAATGATTTTTATTATAAAAATGCATTGGACAATGATTTTTATTATGAAATGCATTGGACAATGATTTTTACTATGAAAATGCATTGGACAATGATTTTTACTATGAAAATGCATTGGACAATGATTTTTACTATGAAAATGCATTGGACAATGATTTTTATGAAAATGCATTGGACAATGATTTTTATTATAAAAAATGCATTGGACAATGATTTTTACTATGAAAATGCATTGGACAATGATTTTTATTATAAAAATGCATTGGACAATGATTTTTACTATGAAAATGCATTGGACAATGATTTTTATTATAAAAATGCATTGGACAATGATTTTTATTATGAAAAATGCATTGGACAATGATTTTTACTATGAAAATGCATTGGACAATGATTTTTACTATGAAAATGCATTGGACATGATTTTACTATGAAAATGCATTGGACAATGATTTTTATTATGAAAATGCATTGGACAATGATTTTTACTATGAAAATGCATTGGACAATGATTTTTATTATGAAAATGCATTGGACAATGATTTTACTATGAAATGCATTGGACAATGATTTTTACTATGAAAATGCATTGGACAATGATTTTTATTATGAAAATGCATTGGACAATGATTTTTATTATGAAAATGCATTGGACAATGATTTTTATTATGAAAATGCATTGGACAATGATTTTTACTATGAAAATGCATTGGACAATGATTTTTGCTATAAAAATGCATTGAACAATGATTTTTACTATAAAAATGCATTGGAAATGACTTTTACGATAAAAATGCATTGGACAATGTTTTTACTATAAAAATGCATTGGACAATGAGCTTTGCATAGTATCAGTAGTGGTATTTATATTTAACTCATAGCTGGGGGGATAAGGGGGGTTCATACCTTTCCCAATGGTATTAGTCTGAAAGCAAATGTAATAGCATGACTGGAGTTTTTAGATGGATTTAAATGCCGTTAAAATCAGTCAATCTTTCTTGAAACAAGATGACCATCAGTTCAATATGTCCAGACAAAATGCCATTAACTTTTTCCAGATTGACCAGCCAAGTGTAACGACCAAAATTAATGATATAATTGGCCAAAAAGATGTAGATAAAATATTGAATCAACCTGGATTCAAAATGACCGCCTCCAAGTAAGAAGACTTTAAATCCAGCAATTTATTTTCTGATTTTTCATCAAAAGATGACTGAAATTTGTTACCATGACAACCAGTCATAGACTTATAATTGCTAGACAAATTATCTTGCTGGAGGTGCGTGGTCTAATGGCTAGAGTCGTAGGAAATGGACTCGTCGACACGAGTTCAAATCCTGGATGAAGCTACAGTTCACATAGTGCTAATACCCTTGGGAAAGGTATGAATCCAATTACTCTCCGCCCAGCTATGGGTAAATAGTATGAAAAGACTGGGGTTCTTTAATCCTGGTTAGGCAACCAGTCTAGGAGAAGGAAAACTCTGAATTCTAACCTGTTAAACTCCACTTGGGGGTGGTCACTACTAGAATAGGCTCAATCCTAATTAGTGATCTATTTCACTGGGCTCTTTAACCTTGGTTAGGAAACCAGTCTGGGAGAAGGAAAACTCTGAATTCAAATCTGTTAAAGTCCGCTTGAGATAGTCACTACTAGAATAGGCTCAGTCCTAATTAGTGATCTATTTCACTGGGCTCTTTAACCTTGGTTAGGCAACCAGTCTAGGAGAAGGAAAACTCTGAATTCAAACCTGTTAAACTCCGCTTGTGGTGGTCACTACTAGAATAATCTCAATCCTAATTAGTGATCTATTTCACTAATTTAATTTAATTTAGATTTAATAATTCAAATAATTCAAAATTTAAATAGAGGCCAGTCCATAGTAGCTATGAGTGCCAGGAAAAAATTATTCTAGCACAGATACTACACTTTGATCAATTGGCCTTAACTATAATTTGACTATTTGATAGAATTTGATATTTTTTAAAAAGTGAAAAATCAACCTACCCTACTGCTCAGTCACTGCCTTCTAGCACCCATATGATAAAAGGGGTTTGGGGTTTGCCATAAGGGTAATAGGGTTGGGACAATTATATAGGTGCTAGGGCTTGACATGACCAGCTGATTGATTCGAGGGGGCCTCACCAACCATCCATCTAGCCTAAGTAATGGATCCACGTCATTCCCAGGACATGAAGTCCCTCAGCCACTGCCTTCTAGCATATATGATAAAAGGGGTTTGGGGTTTGCCATAAGGGCAATAGGGTTGGGACAATCATATAAGTGCTAGGGCTTGACATGACCAGCCGATTGATTGGAGGGGGAATTTCTGGCTGCCCCTGGAGCCTAAGTAAGGGCCAATGTAAAGTGTTGTATGGGATGCTCAACCACCAGGGTTCCATCCCTAAAGGACACAAAAAAACTGGAGATTGAAATAGGAGGAACGTGGTAACGGACAGACAGTCTCTGATTTAGATATAGAATTATTTTATAATCTATTATGAATAAATATATTGGATGAAATATCGGACACAATAGAAGAAATACAATATGAAAATCAATATTAAATAAATATTAAATAAGTACTGCAGCAAATTTTGCTGGAGTATTTATAAAAAAAGATTGTAGGAGAGGAAACAGGACACTATTGGCGTGTGTGCAATGTTCCAAGAATATGCAAATTTTCTTTCATCTACAGCCAATTGAAAATGTTAACATAGATATCATATTGTCGTTCTTGTGAGAAATAAAAACCTATTATTGATTATGAAGAGGCCGGGTTAGCTCAGTCGGTAGAGCGTTCGGCTAGAAACCACAAGGTTCCTAGTTTGATACCGGCCCTCGCCAACTCAGCGTATGAGTAGCACAGGGATCTGTGCGGTAAAGTAAGGAGCTGATGGTAGGTGTGGTGCTCCACCTCAAATGCAAAAAAAACAATCTCCTTGGTTTAGTGTTAGTGAAAAGGGTATAGACTCCCTCGCTGATTGGCTGATACCGACTTTAGGCGCCCCAACGACTTTACTTTTTACTTATTGATTATGAAAATTATGAATTGGATATGAAATACGTCCACAATACAACTAACCAGAAAGCATCTGAAAGGTTAAATAGATTACTGCTTTAATCCGCTCACAGCAGCTCTCCCAAGCAAAGTACAAAAACTGATTGTTAGTTCATTAGAATTGATCAGAGGGACATAGATTACAATAATAAAAGGATTTTATTTGAATAAAATAGCAAGAACATTTGGTACAGCCATGGGGGAAATTTGGTAGGGAAAGAGTTACCTCTTTGCCTACTTTAAGCCACTCACAGTGTCTCTCCCAAGCACAATACAAAAACTGATGGTTAGTTCATTATAATTAAGCAGAAGGACTCAGATTTCAATAATAATAGGACTTTATTTGAATAGAATGAATTCTGGGGTGAATAGATATAGCGAACTTTGAAATATCTTATCATACAAGTAAAAATACCAAGAAAATTTGGTACAGCCGTGGGGGGAAACTTGGTAGGCAGAGGGTTAAGGTTATTGAGTTTTGAATCTAATTGAATTTTTTTACTCAATCATTTTTGAGTTTTAATGAATTTATCAAGTTTTTTTGGTAATCTGAACATTAGCTACATAAATGAGAATAACCTCCCCTTGTTTATTTCACTTTGAGGAAGCCATATGTTTTGGTCTTCCATTCATCAGGAAAATTTTTGTAGGCAAAGAGTTACCTCAAAGCAAAGTACAAAAACTGATGGTTAGTTTATTATAATTGAACAGAAGGAATCCGATTGCAATAATAATTGGATTTTATTTGAACAGAATGAATTCTGAGGTGAATAGATATAGCGAACTTTGAAATATCTTATCATACAAGTAAAAAAAATACCAAGAAAATTTTGTACAGCTCAATGCGGCTTTTCCACCGCTGCGATCCTACACATACCACTTCGTAGCAAAGTACAAAAACTGATGGTTCATTATAATTGAGCAAAAGTATTCCGATTAAAATAATAATATTTAAATAGAATGAATTCTGAGGTGAATAGATAGAGCGAACTTTGAAATATCTCATCATACAGGTACAAAAATAATACCAGGTAAAATTGGTAGAGCCGTGGGAGGAAATTTGGTAGGCAAAGAGTTTAAACTTTGAAGAGGCTACGTGCAGTCTCCTTCTTTACGAATAAACTAATGAGCCCTTGGAAATTGGATCCACGGATCGATCAGGGAAATTAATGGATCGGAGGAAGCGGTGTGCGTGCTGGAGAATTTTTTATCTTTCTTGGATTATTGTTCCATCATCATCATAATCATCATCAGGTCGTGCTGACATCACGGGTTCCCATGACTCTCTTTCTCTCTCACCATCCGTCCCTAACAGTTATCTCTCCTGTCAAGTCATCCTCAAGGCATCCAGAATCCGTACAAACTTAATCAATGTAACTTTTTGCTGTTCAGCCCACTCTTGTGTGTCCATGCATATCGTTAAAGAGAGAGGGAAAGTGGGAGGGCAAAAGTGGGTGTGGGAGAGTGAAGTGGTCAACCTGTCTCCTTGGTTACCTTCATAGCATGATAGTTTTATCATCATCATCATCAGGTCGTACTGATAGCACGGGTTCCCATGTCTCTCTCTCTCGCCACCCGTCCCTAACAGTTATCTTTCCTGGCAAGTCCTCCTCACGGCACCCAGAATCTGTACAGACTTGATCAATGTAACTTTTTGCTAGTCAGCCCACTCTGGTGTGTTCATGCATAGGGTTAAAGAGAGATGGAAAGTGGGTGGGTAAAAGTGGATGTAGGAGAGCCAAGCTGTCAACCTGTTGTTACAATTTTGTGGCCATTTTTAGGCTTCAAGTGAAAGCACTTTACAATGGAGATCCCTTGTATTCCTTAGTGAAGAATCCTTGGTTGTTCCTTAGTGTTAGGCATAGTCCTTGGTTGTTCCTTAGTGTTGGGTAGAATCCTTTGGTTGCTCCTTGAAGTCCCTTAGTGTTGGGTATGATCCTTTGGTTGTTCCTTGGTGTTGGTTGGTGATGATCCTTTGGTTGCTCCTTGAAGTCCCTTAGTGTTGGGTATGATCCTTTGGTTGTTCCTTGGTGTTGGCTGGTGATGATCCTTTGGTTGCTCCTTGAAGTCCCTTAGTGTTGGGTATGATCCTTTGGTTGTTCCTTGGTGTTGGTTGGTGATGATCCTTTGGTTGCTCCTTGAAGTCCCTTAGTGTTGGGTATGATCCTTTGGTTGTTCCTTGGTGTTGGTTGGTGATGATCCTTTGGTTGTTCCTTGATGTTATAAGGCTTCATAAATACTCTGGCATTCTGCAGTAGAATTGCAAAATATTAGATCCGTATTAAGTTACAGCTACTTATTGTTTAATTGATAATCAAAATTATTAATTCATATGTGTAGAATAATCATACTAAGTTCCAATTACCATCAAATTGGTAAATTTAGTATGATTATGAATTAAATACTCGAGGATAAACTTTTGCAATTTCTGAGGGTAATGTGACATAGTTTTGGTTACAGATAGACACTGAATCTCCATTATAATAAGATATATGTATTTATAAAAGAAAAGATCAACTTACTGATTAGACACTGAATCTCCATTATAATAAGATATATGTATTTATAAAAGAAAAGATCAACTTACTGATTAGACACTGAATCTCCATTATAATAAGATATATGTATTTATAAAAGAAAAGATCAGCTTACTGATTAGACACTGAATCTCCATTATAATAAGATAAATGGTGCTTGTATCTTTCCCCTAATCTATAATATCTTTATCTCTTATTTTTTGCAGGTACAAAGATTTTATGAAAGACTGTCCTAGCGGTGTTCTGAAAAAGGAAGTAAGTATAATTTTTTTTATATCAGTTTCTCCTTTTGAACTCTTTGCCTACTTTAAACCACTTACAGTGGCTCTCTCACCACTGTGATCCTACAAATCTTTGGGTAATAAAAATAGATTTTTGGACACGTTAGATATTTATGACTATGACAGGTTACGGTCATCGACTGCAGAGATGTTTTTATACTAAAATAGTTTTTAGTTAATCAGAAGGGAAATGCAATTATGTTTATTTAAATGAAAATACAGCTATTATTTACAAAATATTTTTATGCTTATTTAAATAAAAGGATGTTGTTCAGAAATAGTATCACAAAATTTATAAAATTCGTTTTTGTCAGATACAATATAAGTTCAAAAAAATCGTATGTTTGTTTATTTTCAAATATTTGAAAGCGAAACTTAACCAGTGCTGAGTTAAAATATGAACCTTTCATTAAGTTGATGATTTGGGGTGCTTATTGGTTACTTGGTTCAGATATCTTCTGCAAAGTAGGCTTAAAAGTTTTATGCTCCCCACAACTGAGCTATGGGGAGGCTGATATTTAGGTTTACTTTCCTGACCTGACCTCCCACCAGGCCAGTAACAGGTTGTGCTGAACATTAGCTACATAAATAAGAGTAACCTCCCCTTGTTTCTTTCACTTTGAGGAAGCCGTGTGTTTTGTTTAGTAAAAACACGAATTTTGAAAAATTGGGTAAACCTATACTTTTCTAATGCCATCGATTCTCCAAGAAAAGAAAAAAGGTGTTAGAATTAATTTTTCATCTTGTAGTCGTTCAGGGAATTCCTTTGTTAAAAGTAGATTTTGTCGCGTTCGGTTTTTACTTTGCATTTTAAATATATCGACGATAACAACAACATGAATTCTGAAAAGGGGAATAAAACCAAAACCATCAGTGAGAGAGGAAGTGGAAGAAGAAGAAAAAAAAAAAAGAAAATTATTCTACGCAGATATATTCAAACATTTCTTTGTCTTGATTATAAGTCACAATGCTTTGACGGTTGTACCCTACAGCCTTCTTCAGTTAAATGTCATGTTTGTGTCATGAGATGGTGAATTTTTCTCTTATTTTTTTTTTTGCATTAAAACGTGTTCTCCTGATTCCAATAAATATGTGTACCAAATCAAACAATTTAGACATCCACAAATAACAGAAACTCTTCCCAATCATATATATATATATATATATATAAAGATAAATCTAATGAGTCAGACGAACCTACTAAAAGTTTCGCTTAATGCTCTTCAGGGCTAAGATCTGACTCCTTTTAGTAGGTTCGTCTGACTCATTAGATTTATCTTTATTATTTGCTCTACTTAGGTATTGAGCACTTTTTACTTATTAACTTTAGTCTCCTGGCGGTTTTATATGAATATATATATATCTTATATATATATATATGCATATAAATTGTTTTTTCTTTTGGCCAAATATTGTACCAATAGATTATTTTTTGTTGGTACGAGTATCTTGGTCTTTTCTTTTTTACAAACATTTTTTTCTTCCCGGTTGATGTTTGGTAGTATATTTTTACAATCAAACTATTTGCTGTTTTTTTTCTCACCGCGATGATTTACCGATAAGTTTGGTATATCAAATTATATATATATATATATATATATATATATATATATATTATGGACTCTCACATCGATTTTCAACGCATGAGAGTTCACACACACAATGAACAACCACACAGTGATTTGTTTATAGTGGTGAAGGCTTGTGTTGGACCATCCACACTTTTTGGCACAGTCGATAGGAAAGAATTGGTGCATCAAGGGTTGCCACAAACCCAATCAACGACAACCTCAGGAATTTTGAATTCAGAGTTATCCTTCTCCTAGACTGGTTACCCACCCAAGGCTGAAGAGCCCAGCCTGCCCTACTATTTAACCCATAGCTGGAGGGAGAATATATGGATTCATACCTTTCCCAAGGGTATTAGCGCTATGTGAAATGCCAACAGCTTCATCTAGGAATTGAACTCTAATTGACGAGTCCATTTTCTACAACTCTAACCATATATATTAACATGTAAAGATCCAGGGCCGAAGCCACTGGACCCCCACCACATGGGCGGGTTTTATATATATATATATATATATATATATATAATCCAAAAGTCCAGAGAAGAAATCTTCCTTACGACACAAGAGTTTTATTTAAACAAAACCAAGTCGCAGTTTGAGAGCTCAATGTGTGCTCTTAATGTTAGAGTCACAGAGCAAATATATGAGTAAAGAAATAACAAAAGACTTAGAGATTTAGCATTTTAGTTTATTTCAGGGAGCTTATAATGCTAAATCTCTAAGTCTTTTGTTATTTCTTTACTTATATATATATATATATATATATATAAATAAGTAAATATATATATATATATATATATATTTGCATGGCAGTTATTTTAAATCAGTTCATCTAGGAACAGAAGTTTTGGACACTGTAGTTCACAAATTAAATATAATTAAGTCTAAGTCAACTGTCATATACACAGTGGTTGTTTAGGTAAACTTGGACAACATGTGTTAATGTAACTAGCAAATATATGCACCCTCCGGGTGCAAGTATTTCAGTTTTAATGTAACAGAATATTATATCAAATTAGAAAGGCTAATGAAACTAAATAAGAATGCAAATAAAAAGATTTGAAACAGAGGGGGGTATAATCGAAAAATAGAACAACTAAAACTTACTCTTCCATCACTCTCATCTTTCATTGCTAAATTTCCTAATTTAACTATTTAGTTGAAATAAGAAGTAAAGAATAAAATTGCAGTTATTTCGTCTTGTTAATGGATTTCTTTTAAGATTTATTCCCAAGATTTTTGCTTATATTCATTAAAATAAAACCAAACAATTAGAAATCAATAATACTAAGCACATATTTATTAAAATCAAATTTTTTATATCAATATGCAAATCAGCCTTCCCATTCACACTGCAAACCACTATTTTGTTATATATATAAATGTAATTTCATGTTAATAGTATGGCCAACAGTATTAATAATGAAAAACAATTTTATTAATAATTGAGGTTTAAATATAAATAAAATCATGGAGAATTTGACGTAAATAACAAAGGGAATTGTTACTTGACTAGTGATATAGTTTCGGTTACAGACAGAAAAACACACAATCTCCATTATAATAAGATATGATTTATCTGCTATAAATGTCTCCCTTTCTCAGACTTATATTTGGCTAAACTTGGTTTATTAAATAATTGATGAGAAACATTTGCTTATTTCTCACCGTCGTCAATGGTTAATGCTCGAGGCAAAGGTGAATATATTTTCTGATAGCCTTCAATGTAGGTAAACAATCGTAATTGGTGCTACATAATCTTCCCTACTACGTATTTCTTATTTGACCTTATACCCTCATGTAGGAATACAATGAAAAGGGGATAGACTCCCTCGCTGTTTGGCTGATACCGACATTAGGCCACCCAACGACTTTACTTACTTACTAAATTTAATATATATAAGATGCCAAAAAACAATTAAAAATAAAATTTAAACGATAACAGCATAGTTTTTTTTATCTTCACGAATATAAATGTTTTATTTTATGTGATGTTTCTTAAAAAAATAGGTTTGGTATTTACCCAACCCATTGTGGCGTTAGTTTCGTATTTGCCTGAGAGTTGTCTGCCCGTTTAGTTCACTGGTTCCCGCTAGGGGCCGTTTATATTTAAGCGGCTGGTTTGAACGTCTCTTTCTCTTTTCCGGTTGCTCGACCCATGAGGCACCACTATGGGTTAGACTCTGGTCTACCCCTTCTCGTTGGGGCTTTTGGCTGTTGATTTATACAGCATGGACTATTCTTAGTCTCATGTCTGTACTTTTATGTTTTTCCCTTCTACTTTTGTATGTATGTTTATGTACACCTATGTATTATGTACCCTGTTATATCTATGTGCTGTACCATATTAATTGTTTTGTCATACAAACCCCTTGTCGGAGTTTGTATCTTCAAGTATATATCACTTTGGAAACTTACACCATTTATCGTGGGTAGGATGTGACACAAGGTCACAAATATGGAGCGTCAAACAAAGATTGAACTCTCTATTCAGTAGTAACTGATATTAGTAACAGTATGATATTAGTAACTGATATTAGTAGTAACACATTGTTTGTTTACTTCTCATACTGTCATGTAGTAAAGTCACCATAAGTGGAATATATCCTATTTAATATATATAAAATGCCAAAAAACAAAAAAAAAATTATGCTGTTACTACTTAGATTTTATTTTTAATTATCTTCACGAATGTAAATGTTTTATTTTATGTGATGTTTCTTAAAAAATAGGTTTGGTATTTACCCAACCCATTTATCAGGGGTAGGATGTGACACAAGGTCACAAATACGGAGCGTCAAACAAAGATTGAACTCGCTATTCAGGTGTAACTGATATGTGAGAGACTAGCTCGTTAACCATTACACCACGATGTAATAATTCAAGAATCATCTGAAGAAAAACAAAATCCAAACTATATTTATCCGAGTCGTGCTCGTTTCAGTCAGGCAAGTCAGGATTTTCATGACTATCATTTATTTATTTATTTATTTATTTTTAAAAAGAAGAAAAATGCAGAAGTCGTCATTGTTGAATCGTTTTACAGTTACAAAAAAGATAATCTTAAATACAATAAAGAAAATTGCCTACAATTTAATCAAGGTACAAGAACACAAGGAAACACGCACTGCACTTTGTATAATTATATATATATACATATATATATATATGAAATTTAACATTTTGAAAAAACATATGATGTTTGTTATGTAATTGCTGACAGATCTGTTTCGACCAAATCGATAAGTTGGTCTTCATCAACGAGCAACATAGACGGGAAGAAAGATATCCGTTAAAAAGACTGTTTACAAAAACAAACGCTGAATTCAAACGCATGTTCTGTTTTAAAAATAAAATAAATTTTATTTTTAATTTTTAACAATCAGAAGCATTATAGTTTATAGTAAAACTCAAAAGAGTTTGTTGTAAAAATTATATTAAAAAAATGTAAAGTGGGTATCAAAATAGTATAGTATATATTTCAGCTGTTAAAAATATACAAGTCCACAGTGTAATTTGAAAAAAGATGTTAGAGTTCCAAAATTTACTTGTGGTGTTGATAAGTTCGTAAAGTTATAGATGAAAGTCTTCAAGGTGTAAAATTCTGTCAGCAATTACATAACAAACATCATATGTTTTTTCAAAATGTTAAATTTCATACTGTCGGATTAATTTCCATCTATTTTTCATATATATATATAAGATTTTTGGATGTTTGTTTTTTAGAAGCATTGTTGAATAAAGTATATATTATATTTTTGCTTCAAGGCAATTACAATGCGTGTATCGCATAAAATTCGATACTTTTTTTATATAGAAAATGAACTTGATAAGTGTAATCCCGGCAAAGGATCGCTTGGTGTGTAGAACATCTTACAGACTGTTTCGACTTTATTAAGTCTCATCAGCGATGTATACTAACGACTTCCCTCCGACAGAAATCGAAACCGGGACCTCAGCAGGCATAGTCAAAGACTATATCGCCTCGGCCACAGTACACAGCTAACAATCCCTGCAAAATTAACCTTGTCAAGTGATACATACATAGGTAAGGGGACGTTGAGTGAATAATAACAACAAACCAGGCCGCATACTCTTCGGCGAAGTGAATAAGATTTTTGGATTTCTCTGATGTTTGAGATGAGGCTTGATGATTACTATTATCTGCATTATTTGGACTATTGCCCTCATCTTCATTGTTATCTGTACTATTTCTCTGAATTTTTGAGATGAGGCTTGATAATTTGTATTATTTGGACTATTGTCCTGATCTTCATTGTTATCTGTACTGATAAAGATGAGGACAATAGTCCAAATAATACTAATTATCAAGCCTCATCTCAAAACTTCAAAGAAATAGTACAGATAACAATGAAGACCATAGTCCGAATAATGCAGATAATAGTAATATCCATATTATCTACAAAATAAATGTATATATGTTATATTTCCAAGCAGATAGTGCTCAATATCATTGATAGAGCATTTATATTTAAGTTAAGGTAGCATGGATATGGAGTCAACACCTGGTTACTGACAATTTCTTACCTATGTGATCTTCAGTCCAAAACAGTTGACTTCATGTCCACACTACCTTAACTTATATATATATATATATATATGATTGTCAAGCTGACTGTCAAGCGTCTTCCCACCACACCAAACGGACTTAGCAGATTTCTTCGTTTTGTTAAGGAGTAGGTATTTATATTCCTCTTAAGTGACCTCTACACGAACTTACGAGAAGTAAACAAACAGGCGATGTTTGTGATATGGCTATTTTCAGCCGACAATATTTGGGAGAATATGTGTTTAAATGAAGTCGAACCTAATTTATGAAAGTTAATTAATTAATAACATTTCGGCCTTGACAATCAGGTTTCGAATCGCACACGGGGCGGTCTTTGTATCTATAGCTCTGCTGATGAGGCCTAATAGGCCGAAATGTACATACAGAGATTGATTTTTCTCGATTTGTTTAGCCTTAAATTTAAATAGGTAATCCCGCCTAATTAATTAATTATTAATTAATTAACTTTCATAAATTAGGTTCGACTTCATTTAAACACATATTCTCCCAAATATTGTCGGCTGAAAATAGCCATATCACAAACATCGCCTGTTTGTTTACTTCTCGTAAGTTCGTGTAGAGGTCACTTAAGAGGAATATAAATACCTACTCCTTAACAAAACGAAGAAATCTGCTAAGTCCGTTTGGTGTGGTGGTAAATATATATATATATATATATATATAATGTTGAATTAAACAAAAGACACATCTCCTGTTTAACAATTTTATTTGTGATTTTTTCAAGTTTTCTGGCCAACTTTTTAATATTTGGGTGGAATTCGTGGTTTTACCTCAATGACATTGTCATGTCGTCTAACTCTCCATTTAACAGATAATAGCTCCATTTCACAACACCTAAAATTACATTCATGCCCCCACTCTAATTACCGAAATATCCTAACGGAAAATACACACATTCTGCACAAAGAAAAAAATAAACAAAAACTCCAAATACTAGAAGCTTTATACATAAAACAATATAAACCATCCTTGAACAAAATTAATTTCCAATGCAGTACTCACATTTTAAAATGCCTATAACACTTTTCCTATCAATTCTCCTCCTTCCAGCCCCCACATCCATTAATATAATTTGAAAAAACTGGAACACATCACCCCTGATGATGGCACTTCGAAGTGCCGAAAGTACTCGGGACATGAACTTTGGTGGACTAATCCATGAATTCCACCCAAATATTAAAAAGTTGGCTAGAAAACTTTAAAAAATCGCAAATAATATTGTTAAACAGGAGATGCGTCTTTTGTTTAATTCAACATTCATAAATGAAAAAATGCTGCCCAAATACACATATATATATAACATCTCCACATTCAACGGCAAGCCTCTTAAGCCAGTAGAACAATTCACTTACCTGGGTGGTAATATCTCATCCACGGAGAGCGATGTTAATACATGAATAACAAAGGCATGGTCAGCCACAAACAGATTGTCAGTCATATGGAGGTCCGATCTCCTTGACAAGCTGAAGCAATGGTTCTTCCAGACTGTGGTTGTATCGGTCCTGCTATACGGCTGCACCACCTGGACCCTAACAAAGCGTCTTGAGAATAAGCTAGATGGGAGCTGCACAAGAATGCTGCGTGCAGTCTTGAACAAGTCGTGGAAACAGCACCCCACAAGGAAGCAGCTTGTACGGTACTTGCCCCCCATCTCACAAACCATTCGAGTGAGATGGACAAGGCATGCAGGACACTGCTGGAGAAGCAAGGATGAACTCATAAGTGACATTCTCCTGTGGAAGCCAACACATGGACATGCAAGTGTGGGGCGCCCAGCAAGGACCTACATTGACCAGCAATGCGAAGATGCTGGTTGCTCCGCAGAGGACCTCCCAGGTGCAATGAATGATAGGAAGGTTGGCGAGAGATTGTCATGGATACCCGTGCTGCATGCGCGACCATGATGATGATGTAATAGTCATTACTAGCTCACTTGGTGAGCTTATGGCGGACCAAATACTATGCTCAATGACATTCATGATTTATTATCAGAATCTGGATTAGGTAAAGGTTATAACAGAATACTTGTAAAATATTGTGTGACAATTTAAGTCTATCCCCTTTTTGCTAGCACTAGACCAGAAAGATTGTTTTAATGAGGTGGAGCGCCACACCTACCATCAGCTCCTATTATAGAAGAGTTATTGTGTCAGTAAATCAGCCAAACGGTGTGGGAGTCTATCCTCTTTATGCTAGCACTAGACCAGAAAGATTGTTTTAATGAGGTGGAGCGCCACACCTACCATCAGCTCCTATTATAGAAGAGTTATTGTGTCAGTAAATCAGCTAAACAGTGAGGGAGTCTTCCCCTTTTTGCTAGCACTAGACCAGAAAGATTGTTTTAATGAGGTGGAGCGCCACACCTACCATCAGCTCCTTTATAGAAGAGTTATTGTGTCAGTAAATCAGCCAAACGGTGAGGGAGTCTATCCTCTTTTTGCTAGCACTAGACAGAAAGATTGTTTTAATGAGGTGGAGCGCCACACCTACCATCAGCTCCTATTATAGAAGAGTTATTGTGTCAGTAAATCAGCTAAACAGTGAGGGAGTCTATCCCCTTTTTGCTAGCACTAGACCAGAAAGTTTGTTTTAGTGAGGTGGAGCGCCACACTACCATCAGCTCCTATTATAGAAGAGTTATTGTGTCAGTAAATCAGCTAAACAGTGAGGGAGTCTATCCCCTTTTTTGCTAGCACTAGACCAGTGTTGGGCTGTTCAAATCACACTGGATATTGTCAGTTGCTTTTGGTTATGTAATTAAAAAACGTGAATAATTAGATGAGGGAGTCTATCCCTTTTTTTGCTAGCACTAGACAAGTGTTTGGGCTGTTCAAATCACACTGGATATTGTCAGTTGCTTTTGGTTATGTAATTAAAAAACGTGAATAATTAGATGAGGGAGTCTATCCCCTTTTTGCTAGCACTAGACAAGTGTTTTGGGCTGTTCAAATCACACTGGATATTGTCAGTTGCTTTTGGTTATGTAATTAAAAAACGTGAATAATTAGATGAGGGAGTCTATCCCTTTTTTTGATAGCACTAGACAATGTTTGGGCTGTTCAAATCACACTGGATATTGTCAGTTGCTTTTGGTTATGTAATTAAAAACGTGAATAATTAGGTGAGGGAGTCTATCCCCTTTTTTGCTAGCACTAGACAAGTGTTTTGGGCTGTTCAAATCACACTGGATATTGTCAGTTGCTTTTGTTATGTAATTAAAAAACGGGAATAATTAGGTGAGGGAGTCTATCCTCTTTTTGCTAGCACTAGACCAGTGTTTGGGCTGTTCAAATTGCACTGGATATTGTCAGTTGCTTTTGGTTATGTAATTAAAAAACGTGATAATTAGATGAGGGAGTCTATCCCCTTTTTTGATAGCACTAGACAAGTGTTTGGGCTGTTCAAATCACACTGGATATTGTCAGTTGCTTTTGGTTATGTAATTAAAAAACGTGAATAATTAGGTGAGGGAGTCTATCCTCTTTTTGCTAGCACTAGACAAGTGTTTGGGCTGTTCAAATCGCACTGGATATTGTCAGTTGCTTTTGGTTATGTAATTAAAAAACGTGAATAATTAAACCTTACTCGTTTGTTACTCCAGCCTAATACTCTATCCACAAATTTGCGACTGTGAAATTTAATGAAATTATAGAATGCAGTGTGGCAATTTTCTTTGTTGCAATTTCATTGGTTGTTTATTATTCGAGGTGGTTGGGGGGGGGTGAAGGGGGGTGAAGGGGGGTGATATTTTTATTCTATTATTGATCACGTGATTATGAATAATATAAAATGCAATATTATCTTTCTTTTCTTTTTTTAAAGTTTGGAAGCTTCTCCGAGTGAACCATTAACTTTTGAAAAGGAAGAAAAAAAGGAGAAGAAACTTGTTTAAGATAACTGATCATATTCTTGGATGTAATATGATTATACGAACGGCGATTGTTTTCTTTTCGGCTACTGCTGTCTCGGCTAAAAAAAAAAAGCTAAATTTCAAAATTATCATCAAAGTTTAATAAAAGTTGATGATTTTTTTTTTTTTTTTTGAATTCTGTAGTTTTAATTTAATTATTTTGAAAACCAAAGACAAAAAAAAAAAANAAAAGGAGAGAGATCCTCTGCGCCTCAAGTCGGTTTTGATTAGGAAGAGTTTATTGTGGATACAGTTATTACAGTTTGAATAATGCACATGGATAAACTCCTGACCGAAACCATGTAAGTAAAATTGATTAAAATATCCTATATTATCCATTCTATACTTTCTTTCCTTTATTTATTTTTTCAACATACCGTCGGATTCACTTCCATTTCATTTTATATATATATATATATAAGAACAAGAAACTTGAACATCTCACACATCACACACACACACACATATATATATTATGGTTTTCTCATAACAGGGTCCAGATAGTAGAGAAGGTGTCCATATATTTTACCCAAGCGCTTTTGACCATGTCACTGGTCATCCTCAAGAGGATTATAGATTGTAATTGTTGTTTATTTTTATGAGTTTATATACATTATTATATATATATTATATAATATATATATATATATTATATATATAGGCTTCTCAGCATTGCACCGGAAGTCATTTAATACACAGTCTGTCATTATTATGTTAACCTAATAAATTTCATGGTGTGATTATGAGTAAAATATATCGTTGGGGCATGTCATCGATAAAGCTTGTACAATCCATGAATCGCATTTAAGATCCTTCACGGAATTCATCTTTGGTAAGTCTGCCATCGTTGTTCTGAAAGAGAAGAGAAGACAAAAATATGGAATTAATGGAGAAAGAAGAAAAATGAAAGTAGAAAGAAAGAAAAGGATGAATTTGTATGCCATGAATATAGATGACTAAGTAAAATGAAAAAAAAAAAAGATGGTTCTATGGAGAGAGATTAAATTTTTTTTTTCTTTTCAATGCTGCTTCTGTATTCCTAGATTACTTATAATTAATACACACAACCACAACACACACATATATATATATATATATATATATATATATATATATATATATATATACACACACAATATATGTTAAGCTCACATAGGTTTCTGAATTAGTTATACATCATAAAAACACTTTATAAGAAAATTTGTAAAAAAGTTTTATATAAAACCAAAAAATATATAATATATATACGCTCCCAAACTTTTCAGGTTGAGCACTCTGTTTAGAAGGGACTAATTGCGAAAAATTCACCGCTTCGGCGAAAGCTAGTCTCACTTGTTTACAAGTTAGAGACTCTGGTGAGTTTTTATTTCTGGTTTAGGAAATATAGCGATTATTCTGCCTTCTTATCCTTGGCAGCTGCTTGTGGACCCATCGGTAAGAGACTTGACGAGCGAAAGTTCGTTCGAGTCTTGAACCCGACCAGAAGGTAGCTGCTGAAAAATAAGTATAGCTGCACTGAATGAGGGGTAACCCCAAAACGTGCGTCTGTAGATTGCTTTATATATATATATACACTATAAATTAGACTCATCAGATATATATATAGTTATTGGTCTTGATATATATATATATATATATCTCAACGCTCTCCTATATTAAAGGGATGGAGTACTCTATGACGGCCTTTACATACAAAGCGATGTGTGTATGAAAACATTTAAAATCCCCTCCGCATTCTGTAAGTGAAGACAGCCTAATGGTTAAGGTGATGGATTGGCACCCAACCGATCGGGGCTGTAGGTAGCTTACAAATGTCTAGCCACACTGAAGAGACTTGATAAGTCAAAACGTGTCTGTGGATGACTATATATATATATATATATATATATATATATATATATATATTAATATATATATATATCAGTAAAAATAATATAACAATGATTTAGATTTTTTGCATTATAGCCTATTTCAGGAAGCTTGGAAGTCTAAAGCCCCAATCATCAGATTAGCTTCTGAAATAGGCTATAATGCAAAAAATCTAAATCTTCTGTTATATTTTTTACTCATATAATTTTGCTCTGTGACTGACAATAAGAGCACACATTGAGTTCTGCAAACTATGACACTTAAAAAAAAAAAAAACAATTCTATGTCATAAGGAAGATTTCTTCTCTGGATTTTTAGATTATATAGTCAGATTTTTGCCCTGATGAGCTACTAAGCAAAATTATTAGTAGGTATCTCTGACTCATTAGGTTTATATATATAATGGACTCTCCCGTCGATTATCGACGTATGAGGGTTCATACACACAATGAACTCCCACACAGGGATTTTTTATAGTGGTGAAGGCTTGTGTTGGACCATCCACACTTTTTGGCACAGTCGATAGGAAAGAATTGGTGCATCAAAGGTTGCCACAAACCAATCAACAACCGACCTCAGGAATTTTGAATTCAGAGTTATCCCTCTCTTAGACTGGTTACTACCAAGGCTGAAGAGCCCAGTCTGCCCTACTATTTAACCCATAGCTGGAGGGAGAATATATGAATTCATACCTTTCCCAAGGGTATTAGCGCTATGTGAAATGCCAACAGCTTCGTCTAGGAATTGAACTCGAATCGACAAGTCCATTTTCCACGACTCTAACCACTAGCCAACGCGCCCACATTATTATATACTATGTAGGTAGGTAGGTTAGTATGGACACAGAGCTTGGTTACTGACAGTTTCTCGCCTATACGATTGTTCAAACCAAGTGTTTGGTTTGAACAATCACATACGTGAGAAACTCAGTAACCAAGCACTATTGACTCCATAACCACACTACCCTAACTTAGATATATATGCTCTAGCCACGATACTGAGCACTGTTTACTAATAATATAATCAATATATATTATATATATGGACATGGGTGTATATATGTATACAAAAACATCCATATATATATATATATATGAAGGTTAAGTAAACAAACAAATGTGTTTATTTTTATATGGCTTTAAGCCGACAATTTTTGGAGGATAGGTGCTTAATTGAAATCATACCTAATTTTGAAAATTAATTAGTTAATAATTAATGAATTTTAGGCGGGCATATATATTCAAATGTAAGGCTAAACGAATCAAGAAAATGTCAATCCCTGAATGTACATTTCGGCCTATTAGGTCTCATCAGCAAGGTTATAGACACGGAGCAGTCTCCCATGTCTATAACCGCCTAAAATTCATTAATTATTAACTAATTAATTTTCAAAATTAGGTACGACTTCAATTAAGTACAAATCCTCCAAATATATATATATCTATATATATACACGCACACGTGTGTGTATGTGAAAGAAACAAAGGGAGGTAATTAAGTATAAAGTATAAATTATTAATTTTTCTTTTGAAATTTAAATGTAATTTTATGTTAAGTATGAAAAATTGCAATAATTAAGAAAGTAGTTTAAGTTTTTCCTATTCCTCAGAGTTATTGGTCTTGTATATATATATATATATATATATATATATGAGAGTAGGTAAATAAACGCTGTGTTTATTTGATATGGCTTTTAGCCGACAATTTTTGGAGGATATGTGCTTAATTGAAGTCATACCTAATTTTTGAAAATTAATTAGTTAATAATTAATGAATTTTAGGCAGGCATATATGTTCAAATGTAAGGCTAAACAAATCAAGAAAATCCCTGAATAGGTCAAAATGTATATTCAGGGATTGACATTTTCTCGATTTGTTTAGCCTTACATTTAAACATATATGCCCGCCTAAATTCATTAATTATTAACTAATTAATTTTCAAAATTAGGTATGACTTCAATTAAGCACATATACTCCCCCTCAATATATATATATATATATATAAAAGGTTTTGTAATTTGCTTGAAGCATTGTGTTTATATTGGTTTGTTGGTTGGTTTTGAAGGCTATCACAATGCAAGTGTAAAGAAAAAAGAAGGGAACTGTGGTGTTGTTTGTTAACCTGTGATTTATTCTTAATATTTTGAGATAAAATCTCTGATTTATTCTTAACATTTACTCACAGTTACCTTATTTTTCTTTACACTTGCATTGTAATAGCCTTCAAAACCAACCACCAAACTAATATATATATATATATATATTATATATAATATATATATATAATTGGGAGAATATGTGCTTGATTGAAGTCATACCTAATTTGAAAATCAATTAGTTGATAATTAATGAATTAGGCGAATATATCTGTTCAAATGTAAGGCATAAACAAACCGAGAAAAAGTCATGTACATTTCAGCATATTATGCCTCATCAGCAGAGTTTTAGACAGGGAACTGCTTTTTGTGTGATGTACATACAGAGATTGACTTTTTCTCGATTTGTTTACGCCTTACATTTGAACAGATGTATTCGCCTAAATCATTAATTATCAACTAATTAATTTTCAAATTAGGTATGACTTCAATTAAACACATATTCTCCCCAAAATTGTTGGCTATCGCCATCTCAAACAAATTGTTTGTTACTTTCATATATATATATATATATATATATATATATATAGCACATGAATAATTTTAGTAAAACCAAAAAATCCTCAGCTTGTACTTCATCCATGGAAATTGTTTTTTCCAGGCTAGGGACCAGTTGTTGGGAGGAGAATCAATTTATACTTACCACATCCATTTGGGCAAAGATTTTTTCAACCCGTTTTTCCGGCGTGTCTTCATCTTCGGGTAAATCCATCAGGTTTCCCACCATGTTGTAAATGGCGTCTACAATGTCTATCATTTCTTTCTTGGTGATGTAGCCGTCGTTGTCCAAATCATAAAGATTGAAAGCCCCTAACAACATAGAAAAAATCATAGATTATTGAAAGCCCCTTACAACAAGGACAAAAATCATAAATTATTGAAA
Source organism: Doryteuthis pealeii (assembly GCA_023376005.1). NCBI lineage: Eukaryota > Metazoa > Mollusca > Cephalopoda > Myopsida > Loliginidae > Doryteuthis > Doryteuthis pealeii. Next base: position 54,652,214 of record CM042176.1, read on the forward strand.
GCCCCTTACAACAAGGACAAAAATCATAAATTATTGAAAGCCCCTTACAACAAGGACAAAAAATCATAAATTATTGAAAGCCCCTTACAACAAGGACAAAAATCATAAATTATTGAAAACCCCTTACAACATGGTAAAAAAATCATAAATTATTGAAAACCCCTTACAACATGGTAAAAAATCATAAATTATTGAAAACCCCTTACAACATGGTAAAAAAAAGCAAATTATTGAAAACTCCTTACAACATGGAAAAAAAATCATAAATTATTGAAAAACCCTGTAATAAAAACAGGAACCGAAATAAACTTAAGAATAAGTTTTATTTCACTTTATTTCTACTTGCTGACTTAATTTGTACAACAAATCCTCAGCTTATATGCAAGACGGACACCGTTCATTTGGTCCATCCAATTCACACAAAAAAGGGGCGTAAGATTGATACTACAGCCCCCAACAACAAAGACAAAAATCATAAATTATTGAAAACCCTATATTTTCCTACTAAATCCGCTCTACTAACACATTGAGCACTTTTTATGTTCTTTATAACCCCCGACTTATTCTATTAAGAGTTGTATCGATGGTCAAAGTTGCGATTAACTTGATATTTTATTCCCTAGTAAGTCATCTTCCTTTTCATATATATATAACTCTCTTCCCATCTGATTTCCTTCTCATCTTCCTCAAAGATGTCCCCTATAACCAATCAAATCTTTCCCCTCACCAAAAAACTTACCCACCTACCTACTTCCCCGTTCTTTATAACATTTGTATGATCCTGATAATTCAATAAAAGCTCAAGACGCTGAGTTCAATACTCCATTATCTGAGTTTTGTTTCTTTCATTCCTCATATGTGTGTGTGTGTGTGTATGTGTATATATATATATATATATATATATATATATATATATATATATATATATAAAGTTACTACCACATTTTCATTGTAGTAGCATAAGTCGTTAATCCAAAAGGGCTCAATATATCTTATAAAATATAGAGCATTTATAGTTGTAGAAAAGTTTTTCTTTACACCACAGTTTTGGTGTTCAAGGTACACGTTCCTCAGGGGAACTCCCAAGGAGAAAAACTTTTCTAAAACTATATATATATATATATATATATATATATATATATATATATATATATATATATATATATATATATAATAATTAAGTTAATCCACAGACATGTGTTTAGAGGTTTCACCTCTCATCAGTGTGGCTACAGTTTAACAGCTACCTCCAGCTGGGATTGAGACCTGACTGAATTTTTCGTCTGCCAAGTCTCATACCCATACGGCAATTAGCGGCTGTCAAATTTAGGAGAATATTTAATTGATACATTTCTAAGCGGAAATGAATTCACGAGAGTCCTCTAACTTTGTAAACAAAGTGAGGGTTAGCTATTAGCCAGACGGCGTTATATATATATATATATATATATATATATATATATATATATATATATATATATATATATATATATATATATATTTCTGCTGCACATAAGATATTCTTTTAAGTATTACATGACTGTTTGAATTTCTTTATTCAAGAAATTCTATAAATTTTATAAGAAAATGTAAAATGAATTCTCAGTGATTTTTTTGGCAATCTCCATCTTTATTGCTTGAAGAAAACTAAAAGAATTAGCAAAAATGGAATTATGAAAAAAAAATCCTGTTAGTAAGTCAAGCATAGAAAATAATACTTTGTAGAAAGAGAGAGAAGTGTTTTTTGTTTTTAGAAATACTACAGAACTGGGGGAAAAATAAAAAACCCAAAGAGAAAAAGAAAATTTGTTAGCAATGATGCTAACAGAACAATCATTAATACGACAAAGGATATTGTGACCTGAAGAAGACTGGAGACTGACAGGGTCAAAATATTAGGAAGAAATAACCTCCCCTTCAAAATTAAGATAAAACCTACAAACTATTCCCATATTTATCATCTTCTTATTATAATGTAGATTGGGTGTTTATCTGTCTGTAACTGAAACTATATCACTACTCAAGTCATAATTCCCTCAGTTATTTATTTCACATTCTCAATCAATATGACAAAGGATATTGTGATCTGAAGAAGACTGGAGACTGACAGGGTCAAAATATGAAGATTAGGATAATGTGTAGTGGATAGTGTGTATGAATTCTGATCCTACTAACAATATTTTAAATGACGAAAAATGAAAAGGACGCATGCTAGACAGAAAATGGAGGAACAATAAACATGTGGTATATAGATAAAAAAGAACGAAGAAATTTATTCCGTGATTGTGGTCAGCAGAAAGTTGGATTGTTGGCAGGTAGAATGGAGACTGAGAGGGTCAAAATATTATGAAGAAATAAACCCCACCCTCCAGGATTTGGATAAAACCAAATTATTTACCTACAAACTATTTCCATACATTAATGGGCCGGGTTAGCTCAGTCGGTAGAGCGTTCGGCTAGTAACCACAAGGTTCCTAGTTCGATACCGGTCCACGCCAACTCAGCGTATGAGTAGCACAGGGATATGTGCGGTAAGTAAGGAGCTGATGGTAAGCGTGGCGCTCCACCTCAGATGCTAAAAACAATCTCCTTGGTCTAGTGCTATTGAAAAGGGGATAGACTCCCTCGCTGATTGGCTGATACCGACTTTAGGCAGCTCCGTTGACTTTACTTTTACTTATTTCCATACAAATCATCTCTTATTATAATGGAGATTGTGCGTTTGTCTGTCTGTAACCAAAACTATATCACTACACAAGTCACAATTCCCTTTGTTATTGACATCACATTCTCCATGATTTTATTTTTATCTAAACCTCAATTATTAATAAAATTGTCTTACATTATTAATACTGTTAACTATATCTACATACTAACAACATGCAAATTATATTTATATATACAACAAAATAGCGGTTTACAGTGTGAAGGGGAAGGCTAATTTGCATATTGATATTAAAAATTTGATTTTAATAGATATGTACTTGGTATTATTGATTTCTAATTGTTTGGTTTTATTTTAATGAATATAAGCAAAAACCCTATCACCTATATGATTGTCCCAACTCCATTGCCCTTATAGCAAACCCCCAACCCTTATATGTGCTTGAAGGCAGTGGCAGAGGGTCTTCATGTCCTGGGTGTGACATTAAACTGCATCCAATGGTGATCTTCCTATATTGGAGCACCCCTTCATCACCATTACTCCCAAGTACTCCCTGACCTGGAGTGGTAGTACCTGTTAGAGTATCATCTATGGGTTAAGTAGGGAAAAGAAATGAGGTTTTTAAAAAGTGTTTTTTTTAAATTTGAGTTAAAAAAACAAGAATGAATAAAACAAAATGTCTTTGGCATAAAATAACCCAACAAGGGTTGGCATGCTGTAAAAACCAACCGACCAACAAAAAATATGCAAATACACACACACATAGACTGCCCTGTTGGCTGGGACATTAGAATGCACTGACTGCACCTCTACAGAGGAGTAAGACTCCCCAGTGGGGCCACCTGTTGGCCGTAGGTGATGACCCATGATACTTAAGGATAGAACCTAAGTGGCTGAGCAGTCCATGACTTGCAATATTCCACTTTGGCTATTTCTTGGACTAGATAGGCGGTCAGAGAGGCCCCCTCCGATCAATCGGCTGGTCACGTCAAGCCCTAGCACCTATATGTGTTTGGTTGAACTCGAGTGACAATTCTTGTCATACGAGTTTTTGTTCAATCCTTTCTTGAAAGGATTGTTCAACCAAACATGTTTAAAGGAGAAAATGCTGCCAAAATACACACACACACACATATATTCATGCTAATATAGACACACACATATTAAGAGACACAGACACAGACACACACACACATTCATGCTAATATAGACACATATATAGAAATACATATATAAATATCTGCAAATATACACACACATGCAAATATATATATACAATATGTATACAAGTGTATTCACTTGATAGTACAATATGAGAGCCCACACAGCCACATACATGCAAATATAGACACACGCATACAAACTAAGACATGCATAGAAATACATATGTACACACCTGCAAATACACTCACATACACACGCAAATATATATACAATATGTATACAAGTGTATTCACTTAATAGTACAATATAAAAACATATAGAAATACATATATATACACCTGCGTATACACACGCCACACAAATATGCACATACAAGTACACATAGAGTATGTATAGATGCGTATACACACGCACACAAACATGCACATAGAAGTACACATAGTGTATGTATAGATGCGTATTCGCTTGATAGTACACTATGAAAAGACACACATATAGAAATACATATACCTGCAAATATATATATATACACACACACACACACAAATATGCACACACACACGTATACATATACATATACACCATGTGTAGATGCGTATTCACTTGATAGTACACTATGTAGGCGTAAATATCTTGCAGCATTAAAGACGTAAGTAATCATAAATGTTTTGTTTTGTTGTGAATGAAACAAACAAAAAAGAAAAGAAAATGAAAAATTTAGAAATATAAAAAATAAAAGTCCAACTTACAATCAAGTTTTTCATCAAGTGATCCACGTGATGTGATGGAAAGAGCTCGGATAAATTCATTGAATGTAATGAAACCATCCTGGATTGGATTGAGGGGAAAGAGAAAGAGAAAAAGAAAAAAAAGAAAAATGAAAAATGAAAAAATACAATAAAGAACACAAGAAAGGGGGGGGTGCTACGTGGGGGTAAGGGTACGCAGGGGTGGGTTTTTTTTGTTTTGTTTTTTTTTGCTTTTGGATATTCTTTTTTGAATTCTCATTAAAATAAGAGAGAGAGAGAGAGAGAGAGAGGAGAGAGAGAGAGAGAGAAGAGAGAGAGAGAGAGAGAGAGGACACACACACACACACACACACATGAAATAAGAAAGAGATAAAAAAAGAAAGACATGGAAATAGAAAGAAAATAAATAGATAAATAGATAAAGAAAGAAAGAAAGAAAGATACATGTAATGCAAAGAAACAAAGAGTTAATGAGGGGAAAAAAGAAACATGGAAGAGAGAGAGAGAGAGAGAGAGACACAGAGAGAGAGGAGAGAGAGGAGAGATACTGGAGGAATAATGGAGAAAAGAGAGAGAAAGAAAATGACCCAGGAGGGATGAGAGAGAGAGAGAGAGGGAGAAGAATAAAGAACACATAGTGAGGGGGGGCTATGTGGGGTAGTATAGGAGTACAAGAGGGGGGTCATCTTCTTTTGTCTTTGTATATTTCTTTCTGGATTCTCATGAGAGAGAGAGAGAGAGAGAGAGAGAGAGAGAGAGAGAGATTTCAGAAGAAAAGAAATACTAGATAAATAATGAAGGAGAAAAGATAGAAATAAAATGACCCAGGAAGGATGAAAGAGAGAGAGAGAGAGAGGGGGAGGAGGTTCAGAGAGAGCACATGAGAGAGAGAGAGAGAGAGGGGGGGAGGTTCAGAGAGAGCACATGAGAGAGAGAGAGAGATAGAGAAAGGGAGGGAGGGAGGGGTCAGAGAGCACACATGAGAGAGAGAGAGAAGGGGTGAGGGTGAGAGAGAGAAATCTTTTCAGGGCTTTAATCTTTGAATTATAAAAGAATTATCCATTTGCAGTGGATTCCTTTTTTAAAGTGGAAGAGAAAGACAAAAACAAGAAAGAAGGGAAAAAAAAAAACAACAACAACAAAAATAAAAAATGAAAGGAAAAATTGAAAAGAAAGACGGAAAGAAGATTAAGAGACAGAGAGACGCAAGAAAAATATCCACAGACACACACTCACACACTAATATATATACACATACATATACATATATACATGTACATATATATATATATATACACACATACAATATATATATATATGACAAAATTTGCTTGAGTATGTGTGGGTATATATATTATATATATATATATATATATGTGTGTGTGTAACTCTAACTCTACAAGAACAACATATCAGAGTGAGACTTTTCTCAAACCTATATATATATAATATATATATATATATATATATATAAAGGAGCGACTTTGTAATTATAAATAAATAAATATAAATAAATATATATATATATATATATATATATATATATATATAAAGAGAGAGAGAGAGAGATTTTGGTCTGATAAAAGTACACACACACACACACACACACACACACACATACACAACACAATATATATATATATATATATAAGTATATTTATGATTAAAATTTAATGCATATTTAATCAGTAAAAATACATTTCTCTCTGCATAAAAATGCCGAGCCATATCCCAATATTTTACGATAGAATTGAGTTTTTTTGTATCTCTCTCTTTTT
>CM042176.1:54658669-54683669 GCA_023376005.1 Doryteuthis pealeii
AGCTCCTCCCACCACTCACACGGGAGCGATATTATTAGTATATGTTTTTGGTTTTATATAAAACTTTTTACAAATTTCTTATAAAGTGTTTTATGAATGTATAACTAATTCAGAAACCTATGTGAGATCTTAACATATATTTGTGTGTGTATATATATATATATATATAATATATATATATATATATATATATATATATTGTGTGTGTGTGTATGTGTGTATAATTAATAAGTAATCTAGGAATACAGAAGCAAGCATTTGAAAAGAAAAAAAATTTAATCTCTCTCCATAGAAACCATCTTTTTTTTTTTTTTTCATTTAACTTAGTCATCTATATTCATGGCATACAAATTCATCCTTTTCTTTCTTTCTACTTCATTTTTTCTTTTTCTTTCTCCATTAATTCCATATTTTTTGTCTTTCTCTTCTCTTTCAGAACAACGATGGCAGACTTACCAAAGATGAATTCCGTGAAGGATCTAAATGCGATTCATGGATTGTACAAGCTTTATCGATGGACATGCCCCAACGATAATATTTACTCATAATCAACAACCATGAAATTTATTAGGTTTACACATAATAATGACAGACTGTGTTATTAAATGACTTCCGGTGCAATGCTGAGAAGCCTATATATATATATATATATATATATATATATATATATATATATAATATAAATAATGTATATAAACTCATAAAAATAAACAACAATTACAATCAATAATCCTCTTGAGGATGACCAGTGACATGGTCAAAAGCGCTTGGGTAAAATATATGGGACACCTTCTCTACTATCTGGACCCTGTTATGAGAAAAACCATAATATAATATATGTGTGTGTGTGTGTGTGTGTGTAGATGTTCAAGTTTTCTTGTTCTTATATATATATATATATTATAAATGAAAATGGAAGTGAATCCGACGGTATGTTGAAAAAATAAATAAAGGAAAGAAAGTATAGAATGGATAATATAGGATATTTTAATCAATTTTACTTACACGTGTTTCGGTCAGGAGTTTATCCATGTGTACATTATTCAAACTGTAATAACTGTATCCACAATAAACTCTTCCTAATCAAACCGACTTTGGGAGGCTGCAGACCAACTTTAAGGAAATCTAGAAAGGAACAAGTCATTATGTCCCGATTATGCATTGGTCATACAAAACTAACACACTCTTATATACTCAAACAAGAACAACAACCACAATGTGAAACATGTCAAACACCCCTAACAGTTAAACACTTATTGATGGAATGCAGATTTTTTGCTCCCATCAGAAACCATTATTTTAAAGCAAACAATATGAAGGATCTATTTGAAAATGTTAACATTGGGGATATTTTCTCCTTTTCGAGGAAATAAAATTATACCATAGAATATAGACATGAAACAAATCAATGCCATACAATATAATCCCAATAATGCTAACACATTGTTAAAACCAATTACTAAAAGTATATATATGAATACACAATATGTATAACACCCCAACCGCTAGGCATGATATAACCCTGGACGGGTTGATATGCCTTTAAAATTAATAAACAAACAAACAAACATTATTCAAACTGTTTATTATTTTAAATAACCAAATGAAATGAAATAATAATAATAAAAAAATGTATTATTATTACTATTTCATTTCATTTGGTTATTTAAAAATAATGACCGAAACACATGTAAGTAAAATTAATTAAAATATCCTATTTTATCCATTCTATACTTTCTTTCCTTTATTTATTTTTTCAACATACATATATATATGATGGGAAACTTTTTGGGTTGTCTTAGAAGCATGGAAAAATATAAAATAACCAAAGTTCAAAGTGATGAAAATTGTATTATATGGATTTTGGGACTGTTGTCCTCATCTTTTTTGTTATATACATGTTTCGGCTGGTGTTCTTCTGTTTTTGTCTCTTCTTTTAATTTCCAATGTACTTTTCACGTGAAATCAAAAGGGATAAGGGTGAAGGCACCCGAAATATTAGGATAAATAGATGAGATTAAAAGAACACAATATTCATCACTTTGAATTCTGGTTTTCATTCCTAATCTTATATTTTTTCATGCTTCTAAAACAACCCAAAAAGTTTCCCAACATCCATCATATATATATATATATATATATATATATAAATAATGTGTGATTGGCACTGTTTCAGCTTTTACTGGAATGGTGTGCCAAAGTGCAGTATTATTGGGAGAGTGCTCAATATAATATAGAGCTATTATATAATATAATAAAAAATAAATATATAAATGTTTTATATATTCAATGACATAGGAACAGTCATGACCATTGGTAAAACCCCTACATCACCTGACGAATGTTTGCGGTTACGCATACATGAAACCAATGGTCATGACTGTTCCTATGTCATTAAATATATAAAACTTTTATATATTCACTTATTATTATATTAAATATATATATATATATATATATATATATATATATATATGAGGAAAAATGAGAAAAGAAATGTAAATGGATAAAATGAATTTAATCGATATCACATTAAACGATATCACTTACACATGTGTTTCGGTCAGTTTATGTGTGTGAAAATATTTCGCACACATAGAAGAATCGACCAAATAAATGTTCACTCTGATGAAGGTCGATTCTTGTATGTGTGCGAAATATTTTCACACACATAAACTGACCGAAACACATGTGTAAGTGATATCGATTAATGTGATATTGATTAAATTCATTTTATCCATTTACATTTCTTTTCTTTACTCATTTTTCCTCATATTGTCGGATTCAATTCCTTTTCCATTTTTACATATATATATATATATAATAATGATAATAACAATAAAATAAACAAATAAAAAACATAACACTAGGATAAATAGAACACCAGTATAATGGAACAACCCAATTATTGTATTGTTCTAACATTCACCCTGAAGATGGCCCGTAACAATGCGGAAAGTACTGGGCAGCAAATAAGCTATAGCAGATACATCAGCCAATTTCAGCCTGATACCATTACATCTATTGGGCAATTTGTAAGGACGATGAACAAAATTTGCAGACACAAAATGGCTGCACAGTTCAACGAAATATGTCTGAAGGAAGAAATGCTGCCTAACTATACATACATAAATATATATATATATATATATGATTTTTGGATGTTTGTTTTTATAGAAGCAATGTTGAATAAATTATTTATATTTTTGCTTGAAGGCAATTATAAATGCATGTATCGCATTAATAGTATCATTGACAAGGTTAATTTCGCAGGGATTGTTCGCTATGTACCGGCGGCCGAACGGATATGGTCTCTGACTATGCCTGTGAAGTCCCGGTTTCGATTCCTGTCGGAGGGGAGTCGTTAGTATACATCGCTGAAGAGACTTAATAAAGTCGAAACAGTCTGTACGGTGTTCTGCATAGCGAGCCATCCTTTGCGGGATTTACTTGTCAAGATTATTTTCTATAATTATCGAATTTATGCGATACATGCATTTATAATTGCCTTCAAGCAAAAATATAAATAATAATAATATATATATATATATGTATGTGCAAGTCTTTTTGTGAACATATGGTGGTGCATAAGCATCAAATTTTATCATCTGATACAACGGGAAGGATGTCCTTCCTATGTCATATTTGCATCAAACTTTGTGGATCTGCAGTGGGTTTGATGAGTCATTTGAGGGCTCATGCAAGGAAAGGTTCTGCTGGTGGGGTTATAGGATTGTGAGGGACGGCAGTGATCTGTAAAAATTATGCTATTGCTATATATATATATATATATATACAAAAAAGCATATGTGTACTTCCTAACAACATTATAAAAATTTTTTAAAAAGATTCAGGAAACTTCTTCCGCTGACATTCACTGCATCCGCACCTTAAGATTCAATTTGACACAACTAAAGCCAAACGCTGCCAACAACAGCTCGTCACCAACATTTACGGTTCCTAAGGAAATGAAGCACTTCTCTTGAAAGAAAACTGTTCCTAAGGAAATGAAGTCTCTTGAAGAAAACTGTTCCTAAGGAAATGAAGCACTTCTCATGAAAGAAAACTGTTCCTAAGGAAATGAAGCACTAAGGAATTGAAGCATTTCTTTGAAACTGGCAGAGTAGAAGAAGAAGAAGAAGCAGAAAAAAAATGAGACTAAAATGTTTTTTTACAACTTTTTATTTAACTGTGATCTGTTATATATTCCATACTTGTTGAAATCTATCTATCTGCACACACACAAAGGTAATCTGAACATTAGCTACATAAATGAGAGTAACCTCCCCTTGTTTCTTTCATTTTGAGGAAGCTGTCTGTTTTGGTCGGCCATTTTCATTTCACCATAAATCTACACTCAAAATACGAATTTGTTCGAATCAATACAACTGAATGTTTTAACACGAAAAAATATCATAAAATGTGTTCTTAATTGTGCTTGCGCATTATTTGAAATGAACTTAATTGTTAAGAAGAACACATTTTATGATATTTTTGTGTTAAAACATTCAGTTGTATTGATTACAGTGAAATGAAAATGGCCGAGCAAAACAGACGGCTTCCTCAAAGTGACAAAAACGAGAGGAAGTTACTCTTATTCATGTAGCTGATATTCAGATTACCCCCTCTCTCACACACACACATATATATATATCTCCTTGTGCAAACTAATTGAAACAAAATGAATAATTCTGTTATTATTATAATATCCACTTTATCTCTTGTCAGTGTGTTTGTGCAGCATTACAATTTTCAAAGGCTTCCTTGGAATAACCTCCATCGCAGATAATGTCCGTAGGGCAACTAATTGACAGTCAAGACAATAGAGTCTGGGCATGATAAAAATCTGACCCAATATTTTTCAAGGCAAAACAAATTTCATCATACACCCCGAAAAATAGATCCATATTACTGCACACCACTGAAAATGACCTAATCTGAAGAAAGATAAAAATCGCTTACATCTTGTCACTCCAGTGGATCTAAAACTGACTGTATAGTGAAAGAAAGGAAACTAAAGTAGTTGTTTCAAATTTGCACACGGGTGTATATATATATATATATATATATATAAGTGTATTTTGGCAGCATTTTTTGTTTTATACAAGTTTTGTTGAACTGTACAGACAATTCCTGTCGGACAAGTTTTTCATTGATCCGTTCCAATTTTCGGGCCACAATTTTGGGGGACTGTTATACCAGTTACACCCCGACACCAGAAAGATGGCCCGAAAATTGGAACGGATCAATGAAAAACTTGTCCGACAGGAATTGTCTGTACAGTTCAACAAAACTTGTGTGTGTGTGTATATATATGTATATATATATATATATATGCATGTTGAATTAAACAAAAGACACATCTCCTGTTTAACAATTTTATTTGTGATTTTTTTCAAGTTTTCTGGCCAACTTTTTAATATTTGGGTGGAATTCATGGATTAGTCCACCAAAGTTCATGTCCCGAGTACTTTCAGCACTTCGAAGTGCCATCATCAGGTGTGATGTGTTCCTAATAGTTTCTAATGGATATGGAGGCTGGAAGGAAGAGAATATACTAGAAGCTTTATACCTAAAACAATACAAACCATCCTTAAACAAAATTAATTTCCAATGCAGTACACACATTTTAAAATGCCTATAACACTTTCCTATCAATTCTCTTCCTTCCACCTCCACATCCATTAATATAATTTGAAAAACTGGAACACATCACCCCTGATGATAGCACTTCGAAGTGCCAAAAGTACTCGGGTCCTGAACTTTGGTGGACTCATCCACGAATTCCACCCAAATATTAAAAAGTTGGCCTGAAAACTTGAAAAAGATCACAAATAAAATTGTTAAACAGGAGATGTGTCTTTTGTTTAATTCAACATGCATAAATGAAAAAATGCTGCCCAAATACACACACACACACATATATAATATATATATATGTATATATATATATGCAGTGATGCTGAAAGCTTTTTGATTTAGTGCGTTCTAGGATGCACATATTTGCTTTGAATGAGTCCCCAGGAAAATTTATGAGTCCCAACTAAAGCCATCTAACTCCTACCTTGTAACCTATCCTGTGTAATTCATTTCTAAGAAACTATTGAAATGTATTCACAGTTAGCTTAAAACGGTGGGTGAAGAAAAAAGAAAAACACTGGGACACATGGATACAATTTTACTGCATCCTTTTAGATTTTTGGGATGCAAGATGCAGGATGCATACCTATCAGCATCTATATATATATATATATATATATTATAATTCTAAAATAGGTTTTGCTGAAAACCATGGAATATTTCTTCAGATACTTACATTTCGGCCTTCTTGTCATTTTTTGTATATCAAGGTTTAAAAATAAAGAAGTTGCCCCACATTTTGTTCCGAAACTCTTTAATATCTCACGCACTAATCATACCACCCTCACCAACAATAAACCCTCCTAAGAGAATAAATCAGTAACTGCAAACGAAAATTTAAAAAAAAAAAAAACTGCAATAAATCCTCCCAATTTGAATAAAACTAACACCACGAAAACAAACAAACAACAACAAATAATCCCTCTTGAAGACGACCATGGACGTGGTTGAAAGTGCTTGGGAACAAAATATTGGTCACCTTCTGTAATGTGAGGCTACAACAGAGATTGAACTTGCAACCTCCAGGTTGTTAGTGGTGACTTTTAGTAAGCCTCCTGTCACTCCCTGTTGATTGGAGTGGTTCGGCCGGTGAGGAGGCATAAAAGCTAGGGCAGTCTCTCTTGGGGGCAAATTACAGCTGGCCATGGTCAAATTGACAGCGTGATCCCAGGTGGCCATACCACCACCTCAATTTAAAGGGACAGGGCTGGGTTTATTTCCCAGTGCCTGAGCACCACGAAAGGGAATGCCCATGGGGTCCATGTATTTTTTTTATACTAGTCATCGCATGAACTACAGTTTGTGTTCTGAGACCTTGTGTCACATCCTAACCTGTTGAGAGGTTGTGGTAAAAAACAATTACTGGTCTTAACTGAGAGAACCAGTTGTCCATGGCCGTATAAATAACTCGTATTAGATGACCAGAATAATTTTTTTTAAAGAATTTTTGAACATACACAGTTAAAGATCATCAAGAATAAATATTCCGTGGCTTTCAAAACCTGATTACATTATAACTCGCTGCCAAAATTATACACACTATATATATATATATATATAATATATATATATATATATATATATAAATATTATTTATTAAATATAAGTGTTTATACAGAGGTTTTATAAAACATTTACCTTAGGTTTCTGGCTAATGCCATCATCAGAATGTTATACCTCTCATCTGATGATGGCATTAACCAGAAACCTAAAGTAAATGTTTTTCTAAAACCTCTGTATGAAAACTTTTCTTTAATAAATACAGCTCTTACATTCGTAATTGAGCACTTTAATTTCTTTTATTTCAACTCTGAAATATTAATATATATATATATATATATATATATATATATATATATGGTTTTTTTTATGTTGAAGATGGGCGTTATTATGAAGCATATATATATATATATATATACATATTATACATACACACACACATATGCACCCTTTTTTTTCTTTAGGGGTGGGATCCTTGCAGGATTATTTACAATTGTGAGTTTCCCCCCCCGACTCCTATACTTCACTATATATTTAAACAAAAATAATAACTCTAAATAATATGATAATAATATAATAATAATAATAATAATATATTCTATAACCACAGTTTCTTTTGTGTTATACATCTTTAGTGAAAACATATCAAATGCTTAGGTCAGATCTTTTTGTACTTGAAATAATATTTGATGTAAATATATTTTTGTAAATTTTTAACACTGGCTTAAAATGACAAAAAAAACTGTGCCAAGAAAGAACTCTACTTTCTTTTTTATTCTATCTGATCTCATACGGCAAGAAAAACTGTTTTGCATTTTTTTTTTTTTTTAAACCTTTTTACAACGGAAACAAAAAACTTTTCTTCTCTCAAAATCTCACTCAACTCTTTATTCTTTCGTTCTTTTTTTTTTTTGTATTTATATTTTTTTCTTAATTTTCTCTTATTTTGTATTCTTATTTTTTCGTATCTATATTTTTAATTTTTCTTTCTTCTTTATTTTCTATTTTTAATTTTTTTTCTTCTTTATTTTCTATTTTTTAATTTTTTTTGCATGTATCTATTTTTTTCTTATATTTATATATTTTCATTTTTTAAAATTTTTTTCTATTTTTTGTGTTTAAATGTTTCTAATTTTTTTCTTTGTTTTCTCTTTTTTTAAATTTTGTATTTATATTTTTTCTTTGCTATAATCCTGATATTTTTTTCTCATATTTTTCATAATTTTTCTTCAAAATTTCCTAATCAATTTGCTTCAAGTAAAGGGGAGATAAGCAATTTAATTTTCTTTAAGTAAAGGGAGATAATCAAGATCAATTTTTAGTAAACTGTTCCATGTTTGATTGATTGAAGGATTTTAACGGCATATCAACCCATCAGTGGTTATTTTATGCTCAGCGTTACGAAATTGGTTTGTTCTTTTTGTTGTTATTTTTTTTTTACACATTTTTTCCTATCGAGTAGTAATGATTTTCAAACAGATCTATTTGACCCATAAAAGCGAGCCTAGCATATACTAACACTTTGGAGCTAGGAATTATAGTAATGAAGAGATACTCCACATTACCCTGAGTTCCAGAACTGGAGCCTCAATATCTCTTTAGTATCATACCTTATTTACATTGTTGTTTTTTAATTTTTTTTTTTTTATTTTACACTCAGTCCTATCCAATACAAATAATTTTTAAACAGAACTATTTAATCCCTGTGGGTCAAAGTCTACCTGAGAGTAATGGCAATAAAGAAGTACTCCCCAAATTTCCAAAACTGGATCCTCACAAACAGATGCAGTTTATTGTCATACCCAATACAACCCTTTTTTTTTTGGGGGGGGGTCTTTCCTCTCTATGTGGGGGGGGGGGTGATGCAGTTGGCATATTTTAAGCCCAATTCCCAATACAATACTTCATGTCTTGATAATTTCAGAGATCATGAATTAATTTAAAAAAACAAAAAAAATAAACATAAAATTTCTCACTACAATTGATGTATAATATACCCCCCCCCCATTCCATTGTAGAATGTAGAGATTTCTATACAAAATAAATGCAAAAACAAGACCAGTCGTATCTTTTATTTACAAAATCTAATTTTTTTTTTTTTTGTATATCGCCAAGTAATTTTCAGAATGTTCATGCAAAATGCAAATATACAAAAATAAATGTTTTCAAATATTAAAAAATATACAAAAACAAAGTTACTTACAAATATACAAAAAAATATACAAAAAAACTTCTTTAATTTTATTTTTTTTGCAATTTTTGTGGATCACCAAACAAAAACTGAACAAGGTAAATTTGATTTAAAAAATTTTTTTTTTTTTTTACCTAACCTCATATTACAGATTAACATCTCTCATTTTTATCCTAATCCAGAAAATGTTAACTGTATTCAAATAGAAGTGATAGTGTCTTTTTGTATTTTAGTTTCTGCTTGGCTTCTTCTATTCCTGTTAATTCTACTTTCCATAACTCACACAACTTGCTAAATGTGCAATAAATTCTTATTCCTTATTTCCAAAAATATCTAAATATTTGGTAAACCTCTAGAATTGTGGACCAAAATCTTTATTAAATCACTGCCCTAGGGGTTAAATTTAATAGATAAAAAAATGTGATAAAAAAATAAGTTTAAAATAAATGTGTTTAAAATAGATGAAAAAAATGTGTTTAAAACGTGTTTAAAATAGATGAAAAAATGTGTTTAAAATGTGTTTAAGATAGATGAAAAAATGAATTTTAGAAATGAATTTAAAATGGAGGAAAAATGAATTTTAAAAATGTGTTTTAAATAGATGAAAAATGTGTTTAAAAATGTGTTTAAAATAGATTTAAAAATAAGTTAAAAAAAAATGAGTTATAACAAAAACGTCTTTGGCATAAAATGACTCAAGGGTTGACATGCCATAAAATCCAACCAAGCTTTATAAAATCCCCAATGATGATAGATTGTTCTGATAGATTGTTCTCATCTCACTGACCACCCTAGGGAATATTTTGTATAAATTCTTTTTTTAATTGCGTTCATGCTTGTGATATCACTTGTTTTTTTACTGACCCAAATGATTGTCGTTGAGTTTGTTAAGTAAATCCAAATTATCAATACTTAATGGGTTCATTGTTTTGTTTTAATGACCGACATACTATGAAACAGTTTTTTTTTTTTTTTTTTTTAAGATTTTCCTCTTTATTCCCGTGAGTGAGATTTAACAGAAGTCAATGTTTTTTTTTTTTACATTTTATTGTGTGATTCCTTCTGACCTAAGAATTATCCATCTTTGAAAAATGGTCATTAATATTTAAAGAATTATGCAGACAACTGAGCTCCTTTTTTTTCTTGTTGTTGTTGTTACCTATTTGAACTTGTCAATTCTCTGACCATCTTCAGGTGTTTTATATATTTCCACAAGAAGCAGACTTTTATTCTAATCTCTTTCTTTCATAGCACAAAAGAAAAAACTTCTTTTTTTTTTTCTTCTTGTTTTCGTTATTTTTTTAATTTTGATTTTTTTTTTCATTATACTCTTCTTTATTTTTAATTAAAATTTTTGAATTTTGAATTTAAAAAAAAATGTTTTCCATTTTTTTCTTTCCTTTTTTGTTTTTAATATTTTTTCCTTTTTTTTTTTCCTTTTTTTTCTTCTTTTTTTTTCCCTTCATGGAATTGAATTGTTCTCTGATCTTTTCTACAAATTTTAAAAATTTCTACAATTTGAACTGCAATGCGTAAGTCAAACTATTTTTTTTCCATTCTCTGAATTTCCAATAATAATTAAAAATATTAAAATCTGATTTTAAATAATTCAATTAATTCTACAAATTCTCAAACTTTTCTTCTTACTCCAAAAATATATTAAAATTAAAAATTTTGAATTTTAAGATACTCACATTTTTTTCATTTGTTTTGGTGAGGAAATTTATAATTATACAAGTTGGTGCAAAACGGAAAAAAAAAATTATTTTCAGCAGAATAAAACTCAAATCAACGCATAAATACTTATTACACACACATTATATATATATATATATATATATATATATATATACACACACACACACCAATCCTTCTCCATGAGAAGGATGTGACACAAGATCAATTTTTTAAGCAAAGTTTAACAGGTTTGAATTCAGAGTTTAGTTTTAGACTAGTTGCCAAATCAAGGTTAAAAAGCCGAGTCTGCCCTACTATTTACCCATAGCTGAGGAGAGAATAGAGTATTATTGTTATGTGAAATGCAGCTAGCCTCATCCAGGATTTGAACTTACTCATTTCCTCTGATAGTAACCATTACACTATGCACCTCCATAAATAAATATTTCTTATATTATCCACCCCCTCCCCTCCACCGGGCTGGATTAACAAAGTCTTTTTAATGAAAGGAGCCACACACAAACCAAAGCTCATGCAAAAAGCCTTCATCAGATGATCCTGGTTTCATGCATGGTTTCAGGGCTGAAACATCATTACCACTAGCCCAGAGCACCCAGCAATATCTAAATATACCACCAGACTTTGTTGGGTTGCTGTCACTCTGTAGGCTTGCCATATCCACGCTGATGGAGTTAGAGCCTTAATTTCATTGGTTGTTTTGTTTTACAGCACATCAACTTCTTTGGGTTATTTAATGCCAAATCAAGTCATTTTTTTATAAACAAAGGACTCAGGTTGCTTACAGTACCTGCTGTTGCTTAAGTGGTCATCCAATTAAGTATTGAACAGGCTCATCACTGCTTAACTTTGGTGATCTAATAGCATAACACTTTATGAATCATATGATCAAGAAATGGTTCTGTTACAACTTGGTCATAATACCAAAATGATCACTCATTTTTATAGCCAGAAACAAAATGAAAAACAGTTGGATGGATGGATGGATGGATGGATGGATAGGATATGATACATACTAGATAGATAGATAGACAGATAGATATGAATATACTGGATAGATAGATAGATAGATAGATAGATAGATATGAATATACTGGATAGATAGATAGATAGATATGAATATACTGGATAGATAGATAGATAGATAGATAGATATGAATATACTGGATAGATAGATAGATAGATATGATATATATACTGGGATAGAGGATAGATAGATAGATAGATATGAATATACTGGATAGATAGATGGATGGATAGATAGATAGATAGATATGAACATACTGAGATGGATAGATATGAACATACTCGGATAGATGTATATAGATATAAACAAGATATAGGTTGACTGTTTGGTTGTTTTGTTTTATAGCATATCAACCCTAATTCAATGCTAAATCAAGTCATTTTGATAAACAAAGGATTCGGGTGGTTTTACAGTACTTGCTGTTGCTTAAGTGGTCCCCTAATTTAGTACTGAACAAACTCATCGCTGCTTAACTTCGGTGATCGGCCGTTATTTTGGATCATTTTTTTAAGTATTTTCTCTTTCCTCATGTACATAATGAAAAATTTTTCTTAAATAGAAAAATTCAAATCATCATCTGAAATATTCCCCTCTTCCAACCAAGGTTTTCTAATAAGATAGTTTGTTTTTTTTTGTGGGGGGTTTCATACACTCCTTCCCTATAAACCCTTCCTTCAAGACTTGGCTGCCTTCACTGCCATAATGAGATATTCCCATGGGAGGGGGGTGCTGCTGCTGATAATGCAACTTTTAATTCCATTTTTGGTAAAATCATGTCCACTGTTTCCTGTAACAAGTAACTAATTGTAGAGAATTTAAATTTTCAAAATTTTTCATTCCCCCATCTATCTATCCATATATAAAGGGCAGTTGGTTTGTATATGTTCGGATGAAACTACAAAAATAAAGCGACAACCTAAATATATATATATATATACTATATATTAAATTTTTACTTGAAGGCACTTACAACGCATGTATCGCATAAAATTCGATACTTTTTCTTATAGAAAATGAACTTGACAAGTGTAATCCCAGCAAAGGATGGCTCGGTGTGTAGAATACCGTACAGACTGTTTCGACTTTATTAAGTCTCATATATATATGAGACTTAATAAAGTCGAAACAGTCTGTACGGTATTCTACACACGAGCCATCCTTTGCTGGAATTACACTTGTCAAGTTCATTTTCTATAAGAAAAAGTATCGATATGCGATACATGCGTTGTAAGTGCCTTCAAGTAAAAATTTAATATATACTTTATTCAGCAACGTTTCTAAAATAAACAAACATCCAAAAATCTTATATATATATACATTTACTACCAACAGGCTGGATTAACACAAGGTCTTTTTTCGAAAAAAATATTTGGCATTAAATAACCCGCAAGAATTTACATGCTATATATTTTCCCAACCCTATTGCCCTTATGGCAAGCACCTGAACCCTTTTTATCATATATGTGCTAGAAGACGGTGGTTGAGGGTCTTAGTATCCTGGATATGCCATTAAACTGCATCTAGCAGTGAAGTTCCAAATCTGGAGATCTGAGAAGTGGGATGTACCCTTCATCACCATTACTCTCAGGTCCACTATGACCAGGGCATTAGTGTTGCATCTACGGTTAAATAGATAAAAAAATGAATTTTAAAAACGTGTTTTTTTTTAAATTTAGTTTGAAAAAAAATTGAAAAGTAGTAATACTATCATTATATGCAAGCCAAGGAACCTGGTATTGTGGCATAATACATAATGTTTAAAAGTGTCGACTTCTGATGCTTAAGGACGGAATCCTGGTGGCTGAGCAGTCCATGATTTGCAACTCTTGACTTTAGCACTTACTTAGGCTAGACGGGCGGTCAAGAAACCCCTCCAATCAATTGGCTGGTCACAACAATCCCTAGAACCTATATGATTGTCCCACCCTATGACTCTAATGGCAAAAAAAACCAAAACTTTTTATCATATAGGTACTAGAAAGCAGTGGCTGAGCTTTTTGGCGTTCTGGATATTACGCTAAACTGCATCTAGCCATACGGTTCCAGTTCTGAGAAGTGTGAAGTACCCCTTCATCACCATTACTCTCAGGTCCACTATGACCAGGGCATTAGTGTTGCATCTATGGGTTAAAAAAATGAATTTTAAAAGTTTTTTAGTTTAAATTAGTTTGAAAAAAAAATATTGAATACCCAACAAGAATGAATGGAACAAAAAACGTCTTTGGCATGGAATAACCCAACAAGGGTTGACATGCCATAGAATCCAACCAACCAACATACTTGATAAAAAAAAATACTTGATAACAAACTATTCGCTAACAATTCATACATACCCCCAAAAGATATGGCATTAAATAACCCACAAGGGTTGAGGTGCCATAAAAAACCAACTAACTTTTTATAGGTAAAGTCTTGAAGTGCTGTTAGTAATAGACTAAAAGGTAGAGGCACAAGTGTCTAACCTATGTGAAGTGTTTGACTGTCCCGGAGAAAGAGAAAGAATTCTCCCGGTCTCCTACTTAAATAGTCTAGGCCTCTGCTGGCGAAAACCTGCAGCAAGGGAAGATAACTCTGGACCCCCACCCGCATCTATCCAAACAGGGGCAGACAATCACTACAGTATAATGAAAATTCCTTATTAAATAGAAAATCCTTTTAATCGATAAAATTCCTAAGAAACAACAGAGACAAACCCTTTGTGCTAAATATTGGTTCTTAAAAAAAAAAATAGGGACCAAGTCTCCAATAAGCTCCCCAGTAATGAAAAGGTTACTTTTGCTTGTCACTCTAGCTTCTGCTCCCACTTATTTGTAATACCTACAAGAATGAATTAAAATAACCCAACAAGGTTGACATGCCGTAGAATGCAACCAACCAACATACTTGATAAACAAAATACTTAATAACAAACTATTCGCTAACAATTCATACATACCCCCAAAAGATATGGCATTAAATAACCCACAAGGGTTGAGGTGCCATAAAACCAACCAACTTTTTATAGGCAAAGTCTTGAGTTCTGTTAGTAATAGACTAAAGTATAACACTTATAAGCAGACTATGTTCTCACATGTCATGTGACATAATGTTGGGATCTCAAAGCTCTCCTGTCCTGTAGAATCTTTAGTGCCATTAAACAATGTGGTCACCCAATCAAGTATTGAACAGGCTCATTGCTGCTTAACTTCCATGATCAACCAAGATGAGGACAATAGTTGAAGTAGATAAGAGTATAATAAAAACTGAAAATTCCTTATTAAATAGAAAATCCTTTTAATTAATAAAATTCCTAAGAAATAACAGAGACAAACCCTTTGTGCTAAATATTGGTTCTTTAAAAAAAATGAGAATCAAGTCTCCAATAAGCACCCCAAATCACCCCAGTAATAAAAAGGTCACTTCTGCTTGTCACCACAAGCTTCCACTTCCGATTATTTGTAAACAAACCAACAGACGATTTTTTGCATTTATATTATATCTGACATTAGAATTTCATTGTAATTTCAATAAAGATTTTAATTCTTTTTAAATTAGTTATTTCATGTTATTGTTTGTTGTTAGCATTTGTGAAAAATATTAAGTTTTAGCATTTTTTTTTAAATCATACTTTTTAATTTTAATCAGAAGTTTATGGAGATTTTGCACTTATGATGAATTAATAATAACATTAATTATTTATTTAACAAACAAAAGGCACATTTTTATATCATAACAGATTTTGATTTTAATTTAAAAAAAAAATTAATTATTTCAGGTTATTGTTGTTAGCATTTGTGAAAAATATTAAGTTTTAGCATTTTTTTAAAATCATACTTTTTAATTTTAATCAGAAGTTTATGGAGATTTTGCACTTACGATGAATTAAATAAATAATTAATTAATGTTATTTTAAACAAATGAAAGACATGTTTTAATATCAAAATAGTTTTTGATTTTAATAAAAAAAATTAACTATTTCATGTCATTATTGTTAGTATATGTGAAAAATTAATTTTTCACTAATGATAAATTAATATTATTGTTGTTCCTTTTATTAATAGATAAATACTTTTTTTTTAAATTGTTGAAAATATTAATTTCTAATTTGATCACATGGTCAGTACATGTAATCAAAAATAAGTATTTTTTAATCAGAAGTTTATGAATATTTGTCAACACTTACGATAAAGCAATCACTGCACCAGAGATTTCCATTCAAAAATTGGCCTGTTCAGACACTCACACAGATGCAGTTTAAAAATAAAAATATTGTGAACAATATAGTAGATGGAACGATGCCAACAATGATAAAGCAAACGTGACCTTTTCATTACTTGAGTGTCTTGGGGTGCCTATTGGAGACTTGATCCTAAAAAAAAAGGACTCTTTTCAACAAAATCAGAGTTCATTTATTAAAACAAAATCTTTTGGGAATTATTTTTTACTTTTGAAAAAAAAAAAAGAAAAAAAATCCCATTTTTTTCGCCCATACCCCCCACCCCTAAAGTGTTCAAATCAAATTCTTAACCCGTGGCCAGGTTTTTTTAAAAAACAAAAACCTTTGATAAAAAAAAAATTTAAAAAATTGTTTATATGTATATATATTTTTTCTTACCTGTATTCCATAAATTGTGCCTAACCAAAACTGTTTTGTTATCTATACTATTCTTTACTTATATATTATTTATTTACATATATATATATATATAGGTATATATATATATATCTTGAAATCCTGGTTATATATATTAATCAACCCTTATGTACAAACGAGTGAGCACAAAACCACACATACATATCCCAGAATGCACTGCCCAAACTCTCAACCAATCAGCATGCTTGTTAATCATTTTGAATTGACAGAGCATTGCATTCTGGGTAGAGCACTTTTTTTCATTCTTCTGTGCCTGTAAAATTTCATTCCATTTATTCAGACGTTTGCCATTTTATGAGACAATCACCAGGCCGCCATTTTGGGCCTTTTTTCCTCCTACTTTTTTTTTTTTTTCCAAGAAAACAAAAACAAAAAACAAAAAAGGCTTCATGGAGACATTGGATGTAAAATTTTTGAACTTGTCTTCTTACCATCTTCAATTGTGATTCTGTTAATCTTACAAGCGTTCAGTCTCCTTTTACCAAAACCCGGTATTTTTGTATCTTTTGTCTCAATAAATTGTTTTCAATCTTTAAATATTCAGTTATAATTTTGTGCCACAAATATCACAGTTTTGTTCTTTTACAGCATTTTGGATTATGGACCTGTTACACAGAAAAAATATAACGAGAAAGAAAGAGAGGTGGCGAGCGTGTGGAAGCGATAAAACTAATCTCTTTCAATTGAACTTAAGATGAAAAGAAGGAAAAAGAAAAGAGTGATTATTATACTTTTTACATAGAGCTATTGTGACCTGATTTAGGTTTTGAAATTAGAAGAAAGAAAGAAAGAAAGAAAAAAACGGAAATATAATTCGCCGGCTGACTTCGGCCGTAGATTCAAAACAGATGGGCGATCCGACAATGACCTCGACCGGGCAGTCGAGGAGGATGGTGGCCAGTAGTAAAATCTCAAGTAGGTCGGAACTCCCAGAAGCGAGAGGCGCCATTCATAGACAAGTCTTTGATGTAATCAGACTTTAGTCGCGCGGAAAAGATAAATCCTGTTTTATAGATTACCGGAAAATGAAAATCGAAATTAAAAGAAAACCAAATGTATTAAAAGGATACTCAAGTAGCAAAGAGAATCTTTGGTTTATTGTTTCCTTAAACACTTAAGAATGGAGATAACTCTTGTTGAAAATCGAAATTAAAGAAAGTCGAATGTATTTAAAAAAAACATTCAAGTGGCCGGAAGAGATGGCACCCAGATTGGTGAGCGGAAGTAAATTTGATTGGCTGGTTGAAACAAGAGGGGGGTGGTTACCCTGCTGAAGTAGGAGGAGCAGAAAAAATTCCTAATATTTTCATGTCGGCCGGAAATAAAATAGTTCCGATTGAAATGTTATTTAACTCAGACGTTTTTGGCTTGAGAAGCAGACAAGGCAGAGACGAGGCCGAACTGGCAGATGAGGCCAAACGGGCAGATGAAGTTGTGATTGCTTGAGAACCGGGCTAGCTGACAAGATTAACGCAATACTGAGAGCCGAGAGTAACTGACTTCAGCTAAGACCATTTTGAAAACTTAGTCAACTTACGAACTGTTTTGCACAATACTTTGCAGAAGACCAGAAGTATTTAGTTACGGGCACATCACTCCCACAAACCTTGAGAAGTAATTATTTGTATTCTTGTATTTTTGAATATAAATGTTGTTGATTTTTGAAGAAGAAAAATAGTCGTTATTCTTTTTTGTGTGTGACCAATCGGCCGCCATTAACCTCGGAAATCAGTTTCTGTAGCAGATTTCTAGTCATTTGAGATCTTAGCACAACGTGGGGCATTCGGCTAGACTTCCAGCAAATATAGATACCCTGCAATCCGTGGTTAATGCAGAAAATCCGATCTTGACGGCCAATTTCGGAGATTCTGTGAGCCCTTTAGCTCGGTAGCAACCGACGGGTTATACTATTGCAAAATAGTTTGATGAGTAAATATAATGGGAAAGATAGGGAGAGGGGGTGAGTGTGAGGAAGCGATAACACTAATCTGTTTCACTCGAACATAATATTAATTTTCTGACTTATATTGCAACATCCTCAGGTTAAAAATGAGACCATCCAAAATTAAATACAAAAATGTAAATCCAGATTATCTGGTGTTGCTTATCTGCTGAATTCTTATTTCATATGAGTGTCATCGTCTCAGCTAAGTGGACCATTCCGTTTTTATTATAAAGAAAGAAAGGGAAGAAAAAGGACATGCTACACAGAAAAATATAAGAAAGATTTTGTTTTTTTTGGGTTTTTTTTACAGCATTTTGGATTATGGACCTGTTACACAGAAAAAATATGATGAGAAAGATAGAGAGTAGGGAAAAGATATAGTGAGGGGGTGAGCGTGCGGATGCGATAATACTAATCTCTTTCAATCGAACTTAAGATAAAAAGAAAGAAAAAAAGTGTGATTATTATACTTTTTATATAGAGCTATTGCAGAATAGTTTGATGAGTAAATATAATAAGAAAGAATGAGAGTAGGGGAAAGATAGGGAGAGGGGTTGAGCGTGCGGAAGCGATAACACTAATCGGTTTCAATCAAACATAATGAAAAGAAGGAAAGAAAGAAAGAAAAAAAAAAGAGTGAGAGAGAGTTTAGGGGCCGGGTTAGCTCAGTCGGTAGAGTGTTCGGCTAGAAACCACAAGGTTCCTAGTTCGGTACCGGCCCTCACCAAATCAGCGCATGAGTAGCATAGAGATCTGTGCGGTAAAGTAAGGAGTTGATGGTAGGTGTGTTGTTCCACCTCAGACACAAAAACAATCTCCTTGGTCTCGCACTAGTGAAAAGGGGATAGACTCCTTCACTGATTGGCTGATACTGACTTTAGGCCACCCCGATGACTTTACTTACTTACATATCAAACTATTTAGCAATAGCTCTTAAGTAAATATAATAATAAAGAAAGAGAGTAGGATAGGTAGGATGTAAGCAAGTGGAAGCGATAACACTAATCTGTTTCAATTGAACATAAGGAAAGAAAGGGGAAAAAAAATGTGATAGTTAAATAAAAAATTATTATAAAAACGGAATGGTCCATTATTTAGCTGAGATGACAATACTCATAAGAAATAAGAACTCGGTGGATAAGCAACACCATATAATCAGGATTTATATTTTTGCATTTCATTTTGGACAATTTGGACGGTTTCATTTTTAACCTGAGGATGTTGCAAGAGGATAACGGTCGGAAGATTAAGGAACAAGAGTACTATTATATAGATTGAACTCATTTTAACAATCCTGGTCTCCAATTCTGAGGTGAGTCAAAAGTTTTGCAATATTTTGGGATGCAATGGTTAAAAAAAGATGGTTATAGATTATAGCAAGAGAAGAGACTTACCTCGTTGGACTGAAGTGGGCAAGGTCTTGTCTGGCGTGTAGGTCCATGATTGTGGCCAAAAAAGAATACATATTGCTTTTCTTTGGTTCAGGCAAAATATGGCTTGCCTCCCATGAAACCAGATGTAACAAAAATGAGGTTCATGAGAGGAGACTAGTCCATTTAGTTGTTTATGCTGGCCAACCAAATCAGAAACAAGCCATGGCAATATAAACGCAGTGACACCTGAGACAGGATTCACAGTCTGACTTCAAAGCAGGACAGTGCTAGTGATGAGTGTGTGAATAATATCCAGAGAAGAAATTGTGTTGGCCTTTAACTTGTTTGTGTGAAGTGACGACCGAAAGCCACCACTGTAATCAATTTCCCCAGCCGCAAAAGTCTACTGACAAAGGCTTTTTTTCCTGCAACAATATCACAGTAGTCCTCACTCAATCCACCAAGAGTTCACTCATTCAACGCACGTCTCTTCACGTTCAGAAGATTAAAAAAATAACTCGCCATGGTGTGAGAAGCTAGGTCTTAAATAATAACTGCCCTCCCCAAGATCTTACATCCAGGCTAATCACACTCAGCACTGCCCGACCTCTGCGAAATTTTCATATTCAACAGGGGGTGGGAGTAGTCTGACTACGAGTGACTCCTCACTACAAGGAGGTTACGAGTTCAATCTCTGTAGTCATTGTTATACTCCCCTCCTTGCGCAGGCCGGACATATATGGCTGTGCTTAGTTCTTGGAGCTAGGGAATTTTCTAGTCCACAGCCCTCAAAAACAATAAGCTATTTCAGCATTTACAAGTTGCCCCAATGTCACAAGTACAGATTAGCCACATGTTGATTATTATGTTGAGAATTTTCACATATAAGGTGTGTGTTAAAAGCCCACTCCTACTTATAGACTAGGCCAGAATCATGTGATCTATCTCTTGGCCAATCACTGGCAGTATTCTGAGGCTGATACTATACCTAACCGACCCTAATGGTCATAACATTGGACCTTTACCAATACGTAGGATAAGACGTATACGCTTACCCAAGGATCCCATAACATAGGACTTTCTTTAAGCCCTTTTCAACTGGCCAAGGATGGCATTTAAAAACTTTACAACATGATAAAACCATTTACTGGTGAGAGTGATGTGGTGGCATGGCTGCTGGCAAGACTGCAGATGGATGATGCGGCAAGCCTGCTGCCATTATATTTGGAGGGGGATGCACTAGAAGAATTCCTTTAACCTCTTTTGAATATTAGAATTTCTTTAAGGTTTTTTTGGGGGTTTTTTTCTAGAATTTTTTAACATCTTTCTTGATTTCTAGAATTTCTAGCACTTCTTTTTTGAATATTAGAATTTCTTCAACCATTTTTTTCTAGAATTTCTTGCATTTCATTTCTAAATTCTAGAAATACTAAATATCAAAATTTCTAGAATTTTTTTTCCTAAATATCAGAATTTCTTCAACCATTTTTTTTTTCTAGAATTTTTTAACATCTTTCTTGATTTCTAGAATTTCTAGCACTTCTTTTTTGAATATTAGAATTTCTTCAACCATTTTTTTCTAGAATTTCTTGCATTTCATTTCTAAATTCTAGAAATACTAAATATCAAAATTTCTAGAATTTTTTTCCTAAATATCAGAATTTCTTCAACCATTTTTTTTCTAGAATTTTTTAACATCTTCTTGATTTCTAGAATTTCTAGCACTTCTTTTTTGAATATTAGAATTTCTTCAACCATTTTTTTCTAGAATTTCTTGCATTTCATTTCTAAATTCTAGAAATACTAAATATCAAAATTTCTAGAATTTTTTTTCCTAAATATCAGAATTTCTTCAACCATTTTTTTATTTCTGATTTTTTAACATTATTCTAGATTTTAATATTAGAATTTCTAGAATTTCTTTTTCTAAATATTAGAATTCCTTTAACCTCTTTTTTTGATATTAGAATTTCTTCAACCTTTTATTCACTTCTAGAATTTAACATTTTTCTAGATTTCTAGAATTTCTTGCATTTATTTTTTGAATATCAGAATTTCTAGAATTTCTTTTTCTGAATATCAGAATTCATTTAACCTCTTTTTTGGATATTAGAATTTCTTCAACCTTTTTTTTTCATTTCTAGAATTTTTGAACATCTTTCTAGATTTCTAGAATTTCTTGCACTTCTTTTCTGAATATTAGAATTTCTAGAATTCCTTCACTCACAAACATGACAATAAAAACATCAAAGGACTTACAGAACTGATTTAATTCTTTAAATTTCCGAGCTGCTGCTCCTGCTGCTGCATTTAAAAAAAAATGGGAATGCTCAGACCGTATCCAATGGACATTTCACCTTCCTGTGACGACGAGGATGAACCATATTAAACAAAAAAAACAAAAAACATGGAAAAATTCCATGTCCGCGTTGTATAAATAGAAAAAAAAAAACAGTAAAAATATAATCTCGGTTCTTTCAATAATACGACCGGTAAGGTATGATACATCGAAGGTTCGATATCTTGATGTGGTGGTAAATGGCACAGAAAAGTTTAGGAAATTTCCGAAAGAAGTAAGCGGATGGTTCTTGGAGTTGATCCTTCCCTTCTTTACAGCTGCGGAAAAACACGAAAAATAATTTCTAATTAGATAAATGGAGTTGAAATAAGAAAAAAAGAAAAAAGATGGAAAGTTCACTTACCTCGTGGCCCGAGAAAGAGTGGCACCCAAGAGTGACTCTCTTTATATAGAGTGCAGACCGGAAGTGAGAGGCATTGTGAGAATGGGGTGGATGACGATAAAATTGAATATCTGGCAGAAGAAGTTTGGATTTCATGAAGGCAAACTCGTGTGAGCATTACAGAATTGCAAGAAAGAGATGTTGGACGGAGAGTGTAGATATGTGAGAGTAGTTGGTCAAGTTTGGCAATCCAAGTCGATTAAATTACAATAAACTAGGAGGTCGAAACAGCTGTCCAGTGTTCCGGATGTCACACATGGTGATTGCCAAGTTGTCTGGTCATGGGAATTTAATTCATTCCTCTATTTACATACATAAGTGTGTGTATATATATATATATATATATATATATATATATACTAGCAAATATATGCACCCTCCGGGTGCAAGTATTTGAATTTTAATGTAATAAAATATGTTAACTTAAAAAGGCTAATGAAACTAAATAAGATGCTGATAAAAAGATTTGAAACAGAGAGGGAACAACTAAAACTTGCTTTTTCTTCACTCCCGTCTTTCATTGCTAAATTTTCATAATTTAACTATTTAGTTAAATTAGGATAAAGAGTAAAAATAGTAATAAAGTAAAGAATAGAATTACAGTTAATATTGTTAATGGATTTCTTTTAAGATTTATTCCCGAGACTTTTTATAATATTCATTAAGATAAAACCAAATAATTAAAAATCAATAATACTAAGCACATATTTATTAAAATCAAATTTTTAATATTAATATGTAAATTAGCCTTCCCATTCACACTGCAAACCGCCATTTTGTAGTATATATAAATACAATTGCATGTTATTAGAATGTAGATATGGTCAACAGTATTAATAATGTAAGATAATTTTATTAATAATTGAGGTTTAAATCAAATCATGGAGAATGTGATGTAAATAACTATGTGAATTGTGACTCAATTAGTAATGTAGTTTCGGTTACAGACAGAAAAACACACAATCTCCATTATAATAAGATGTTTGTTCTTCTTACACAGAGTAATAGTACCTATTAAGGTCTCATACACATTTTTGAAAATCATTAGTATTTTATAGTTACTAGTACAAAATAAAAAAATCCAAGTCAATTAAATTAAATAACTAAGTTTTAATATAATGAAATATATTAAATTGGAAAGACTAATGAAATTAAATAACAATGCATATAAAAAGATTACACTTACTTTACTTATATTTTAATTGGTTTCTATATAAAATCTGCTGTATTGAAAGGTGGAAAGATACTCAGAAGAATGGTGTGGTTAATACATATATTAAGCACCAGCATCCGGTGCCAAACAGATACATACAAACACAGAACAAATAATTACAAACAATTAACAAGACAAACTTGCACTAAATAGAGGAGGGTCAGTTCGGTATAGCCAACACAGCAAAGTCAGTCTGAATATTTTTCAGATAGTTAATCTACTTTAATGGTAGGCTAATTTATGGCTATGAGCCAGTCCATCTGGTAGAATGCTGAAGGGGTGTTAGTGCTATGTGAAATGCAAACAGCCTCGTCCAGGATTTGAACTTGTCTCATTGTGTCCATTTCCTACGACTAACAATTACACCACCACGCACCTCCTTGAAACCAATATAACATCAACAATTTGCAAGCAATTATATGCTTTGAAGTAATAATCTTATTATAATGGAGATTGTGTGTTTTTCTGTCTGTAACCGAAACTATATTCCTACTCAAGTCACAATTCTCTTAGTTATTGACATCACATTCTCCATGATTTTATTTTTTATCTAAACCTCAATTATTAATAAAATTGTCTTACATTATTAATACTGTTAACTATGTCTACATACCGACAACATGCAATTATATTTATATATACAACAAAATAGCGGTTTACACTGTGAACGGGAAGGCTAATTTGCATATTAATATTAAAAAATCGAATTTAATAAATATGTGTTTAGTATTATTGATTTCTAACTGTTTGGTTTTATTTTAATGAATATAAGCAAAAATCTCTTCAATGAATCTTAAATGAAATCCATTACTAAGATAAAAATAAGTGTCATTTTATTCTTTACTTCCTCTTATAACTAAATACTTAAATTAGAAAAAATAACAATGAAAGACGAGAGTGATGGAAGAGTAAGTTTCAGTTGTTCCATTTTTATTATACTCCCTCTGTTTTAAATCTTTTATTATACTCCCTCTGTTTCAAATCTTTTTATCTGTATTCTTATTTAGTTCCGTTAGACTTTCTAATTTAATATAATATTTTA
>CM042176.1:54687563-54790063 GCA_023376005.1 Doryteuthis pealeii
TCCTTAAAGCCATAACCCAATTCGCAAAATGTTAATTCATAGACTGTTGTTAAACTGTCATTGGGTACCACCAAAAATTTTCCATTTTAATTTTCCGCTTAAATCAGAAGTCAGCCCTTTTTGTTAGCAATTTTCATTTAATTTTCTTGAAAAGTTTGCATTTCACGTAGCGCATTGGGAGAAGATGTAAATTTAACTATTTCTCGTACTCCCCCCCCCCCCCCCCAGCTATGGGTAAAATAGCACTGCAGACTTGGTTCTTTAGCCTTGGTTAGGCAACTAGTCTAAAAGAAGGAAAATAGAATTCAAAACCGGCTGTACTCTTCTTAAAAATTGATCTTGTGTCACATCCTGCTTTGGCGGAGGGGTTGGGAAAAGTGAAAATTGAATACTGTTTGCTGGTCTTCTTTTGTGAGATCAGATTGAATAAATATTGAATAAAGTAAAAGTAAAGTATGTAGAGATGACCTTTTGCAGGTATCATCAAACAGTGATGGAGTCTATCACCTTCTAGCTAGTGCTAGAACAATGATTTTACTATAAAAATGCATTACAAATGATTTTAGTATAAATGCATTGGACAATGATTTTTACTATGAAAATGCATTGGACAATGATTTTTACTATGAAAATGCATTGGACAATGATTTTTACTATGAAAATGCATTGGACAATAATTTTTACCATAAAAATGTATTGGACTATGATTTTTACTATGAAAATGCATTGGACAATAATTTTTACCATAAAAATGTATTGGACAATGATTTCTACTATAAAAATGCATTGGACAATGATTTCTACTATAAAAATGCATTGGACAATGACTTTTACTATAAAAATGCATTGGACAATGATTTTTATCATGATATAGGCTGAAGTGACAAGGCCCCACAACCGGATTTGCACTGTATCCAATGGATACAAAAATAAGCTGGCCAGATATAAGAACAGTATTTCATCTTTGGGTGAATCATAGCTTTTGTATTTATCATTCAATAACTGTAAATATATATTTTTGATGAGCCTGGCACCAATCAGTATTTAGCCACTAGCAACTTTTTGAAAATTGTCAGTGATAGTATTGAGAAAATCAGAAAAATGTTTTTTAACAATCAATTTTGTTTTTTTCATGAAGCTACAAAAAAAAAAAAAAGAAGACAAAAAGGAAAATTCTGTTTTTGTTTTGTTGTTTTTTTATAAAGTTTATAAAATGTATTTAATATATTGGAAAAAAAATGGGCAATTATTTTTAGTCCTCAGGGTTCGACATCATGTTAAGGAGGAAGATTGGATGGTTAGACTAAGACAATTAGATTTTTTACACACACACACACACACAGATATATATATATATATATATATATATATATATATTATAATACACTCATACATGTGTGTATATGTATATATACACTCATATGTGTGTGTGTATGTGTATATATATATATATATATATATATATATTATAAAATAATAAAATTTGAAGGCAATACAATGCGTAAAAAATAAAGACAAAACGATGTTTTATATGTCTAATCGATTTCAAAGCAAGAGCTTCATCATCAGAGTTTATTTTCAGAAATGACGTGCTTATGTTTTTTTATTTGTGTGGTTATAATTCTCTTCTTATTTCCTTTTCCTTTCATCAAATTCATTAAAAGGATTAAAAAATAAAACAATTTGAAATGTAAACTTTAAATATGTATTAAAATAAAACAAACTATATATAGATATATAATACCAGTCATGTATTTATTAAAACTTGTTTTAAAAAACAATGAGGACTGTCTAATGTTGCATGTTCAAATTTTCTATGTTATGACGATTTTGGGTAATGTGACGTAAGCAGTGATGTAATTTTTGTTACAGACAAAAACCGGAAGTGAATCTCCATTATTAATAGATATAATTGATCTTGAAATCCGATTTACAAACAAATGATTATTACTGAATTATTAATGTTAAATAGGAATAGTTGATAATATTAAACTGTAGGCAAATTTTTTTATCAAGTATAGTTAATTGATGCTATGATTGTTTACTAAGAATTATTATTATTACTAGCAAATATATGCACCCTCCGGGTGCAAGTATTTGAATTTTAATGTAATGAAATATGTTAAATTGGAAATACTTTTGAAACTAAATAAAAATCCAAATAAAATGATTTCAATCGAAGAATAGAACAACTTTGAAACTAAGTCTTCCATCATTTTTCATCACTCCCTCCTTTTATTGCTGAATTTTCCTAATTTAACTATTTAGTTAAATTAGAAAGTAAAGAATAAAATTACTGTTATTTCTTTATATTAAAGGATTTCATTTAAGATTTATCCCCGAGTTTTTAGCTCATATTCATTAAGAAAAAAACAAACAATTAGAAATCAATAATACCAAGCGCATATTTAATAAATTAAACTTTTAATATCAATATGCAAATTAGCTTTCCTGTTCACACTGTAACCCGCTATTTTGTTGCATGTATAAATACAATTGCATGTTATTAGAATGTAGATAAAGTCAAAAGTATTAATAAGGTATAACAATTTTATCAATAACTGAGGTTTAAATAAAAATAAAATCATGGTGAATGTGACGTCAATAACTAAGGGAATTGTGACTTGAGTAGTGATTTAATTTCGGCTTCAGACAGACAAACACACAATCTCCATTATAATAAGATTACTAGCAAATATATGCACCCTCCGGGTGCAAGTATTTAAGTTTTAATGTAATAAAATATTATATTAAATTAGAAAGTCTAATGGAACTAAATAAGAATACAGATAAAAAGATTTGAAACAGAGGGAGTATAATAAAAGATTTAAAACGGAAGGAGTATAATAAAAATGGAACAACTGAAACTTACTCTTCCATCACTTTCGTCTTTCATTGTTATTTTTTCTAATTTAAGTATTTAGTTAAAAGAGGAAGTAAAGAATAAAATGACAGTTATTTTATCTTAGTAATGGATTTCATTTAAGATTCATTGAAGAGATTTTTGCTTATATTCATTAAAATAAAACCAAACAGTTAGAAATCAATAATACTAAGCACATATTTATTAAATTCGATTTTTTAATATTAATATGCAAATTAGCCTTCCCGTTCACAGTGTAAACCGCTATTTTGTTGTATATATAAATATAATTGCATGTTGTCAGTATATCGACATAGTTAACAGTATTAATAATGTAAGACAATTTTATTAATAATTGAGGTTTAGATAAAAATAAAATCATGGAGAATGTGATGTCAATAACTAAGAGAATTGTGACTTGAGTAGGAATATAGTTTCGGTTACAGACAGAAAAACACACAATCTCCATTATAATAAGATTATTACTTCAAAGCATATAATTGCTTGCAAATTGTTGATGTTATATTGGTTTCAAGGAGGTGCGTGGTGGTGTAATTGTTAGAGTCATAGGAAATGGACACAATGAGACGAGTTCAAATCCTGCATGAGGCTGTTTGCATTTCACATAGCACTAACACCCCTTCATCACTCTACCAGATGGACTGGCTCATAGCCATAAAATAGCCTACCATTAAAGTAGATTAACTAGCTGAAAAATATTCAGACTGGCTTTGCTGTGTTGGCTATACCGAACTGACCCTCCTCTATTTAGTGCAAGTTTGTCTTGTTAATTGTTTGTACTTATTTGTTCTGTGTTTGTATGTATCCGTTTGGCACTGGATGCTGGTGCTTAATAAATGTATTAACCACACCATTCTTCTGAGTATCTTTCCACCTTTCAATACAGCAGATTTTATATAGAAACCAATTAAAATATAAGTAAAGTAAGTGTAATCTTTTTATATGCATTGTTATTTAATTTCATTAGTCTTTCCAATTTAATATATTTCATTATATTAAAACTTAGTTATTTACACACATTCTTGCTAGTTTATTGTAATTTAATTGACTTGGATTTTTTTTTATTTTGTACTAGTAACTATAAAATACTAATGATTTTCAAAAATGTGTATGAGACCTTAATAGGTACTATTACTCTGTGTAAGAAGAACAAACATCTTATTATAATGGAGATTGTGTGTTTTTCTGTCTGTAACCGAAACTACATTACTAATCGAGTCACAATTCACATAGTTATTTACATCACATTCTCCATGATTTGATTTAAACCTCAATTATTAATAAAATTATCTTACATTATTAATACTGTTGACCATATCTACATTCTAATAACATGCAATTGTATTTATATATACTACAAAATGGCGGTTTGCAGTGTGAATGGGAAGGCTAATTTACATATTAATATTAAAAATTTGATTTTAATAAATATGTGCTTAGTATTATTGATTTTTAATTATTTGGTTTCATCTTAATGAATATTATAAAAAGTCTCGGGAATAAATCTTAAAAGAAATCCATTAACAATATTAACTGTAATTCTATTCTTTACTTTATTACTATTTTTACTCTTTATCCTAATTTAACTAAATAGTTAAATTATGAAAATTTAGCAATGAAAGACGGGAGTGAAGAAAAAGCAAGTTTTAGTTGTTCCCTCTCTGTTTCAAATCTTTTTATCAGCATCTTATTTAGTTTCATTAGCCTTTTTAAGTTAACATATTTTATTACATTAAAATTTAAATACTTGCACCCGGAGGGTGCATATATTTGCTAGTATATATATATATATATATATATATATATATACACTTATGTATGTAAATAGAGGAATGAATTAAATTCCCATGACCAGACAACTTGGCAATCACCATGTGTGACATCCGGAACACTGGACAGCTGTTTCAACCTCCTAGTTTATTGTAATTTAATCGACTTGGATTGCCAAACTTGACCAACTACTCTCACATATCTACACTCTCCGTCCAACATCTCTTTCTTGCAATTCTGTAATGCTCACACGAGTTTGCCTTCATGAAATCCAAACTTCTTCTGCCAGACATTCAATTTTATCGTCATCCACCCCATTCTCACAATGCCTCTCACTTCCGGTCTGCACTCTATATAAAGAGAGTCACTCTTGGGTGCCACTCTTTCTCGGGCCACGAGGTAAGCGAACTTTCCATTTTTTTTTTTTTCTTTTTTTTCTTATTTCAACTCCACTTATCTAATTAGAAATTATTTTTCGTGTTTTTCCGCAGCTGTAAAGAAGGGAAGGATCAACTCCAAGAACCATCCGCTTACTTCTTTCGGAAATTTCCTAAACTTTTCTGTGCCATTTACCACCACATCAAGATATCGAACCTTCGATGCATCATACCTTACCGGTCGTATTATTGAAAGAACCGAGATTATATTTTTACTGTTTTTTTTTTTTCTATTTATACAACGCGGACATGGAATTTTTCCATGTTTTTTGTTTTTTTGTTTAATATGGTTCATCCTCGTCGTCACAGGAAGGTAAAATGTCCATTGGATACGGTCGGAGTGTTCCCATTTTTTTAAATGCAGCAGCAGCAGCAGCTCGGAAATTTAAAGAATTAAATCAGTTCTGTAAGTCCTTTGATGTTTTTATTGTCATGTTTGTGAGCGAAGGAATTCTAGAAATTCTAATATTCAGAAAAGAAGTGAAAGAAATTCTAGAAATCTAGAAAGATGTTAAAAAATTCTAGAAATGAAAAAAAGGTTGAAGAAATTCTAATATCCAAAAAAAGAGGTTAAATGAATTCTGATATTCAAAAAAAGAAATTCTAGAAATTCTAATATTCAAAAAATAAATGCAAGAAATTCTAGAAATCTAGAAAAATGTTAAATTCTAGAAGTGAATAAAAGGTTGAAGAAATTCTAATATCAAAAAAAGAGGTTAAAGGAATTCTAATATTTAGAAAAAGAAATTCTAGAAATTCTAATATTAAAAAGATAAATGCAAGAAATTCTAGAAATCTAGAATAATGTTAAAAAATCAGAAATAAAAAAAATGGTTGAAGAAATTCTGATATTTAGGAAAAAAAATTCTAGAAATTTTGATATTTAGTATTTCTAATATTTAGAAATGAAATGCAAGAAATTCTAGAAAAAAATGGTTGAAGAAATTCTAATATTCAAAAAAGAAGTGCTAGAAATTCTAGAAATCAAGAAAGATGTTAAAAAATTCTAGAAAAAAACCAAAAAAAACCTTAAAGAAATTCTAATATTCAAAAGAGGTTAAAGGAATTCTTCTAGTGCATCCCCTCCAAATATAATGGCAGCAGGCTTGCCGCATCATCCATCTGCAGTCTTGCCAGCAGCCATGCCACCACATCACCCTCACCAGTAAATGGTTTTATCATGTTGTAAAGTTTTTAAATGCCATCGTTGGCCAGTTGAAAAGGGCTTAAAGAAAGTCCTGTGTTATGGGATCCTTGGGTAAGCGTATACGTAACTATCCTACGTATTGGTAAAGGTCCAATGTTTTAATCCTATGTCCAACGTCACAGAATGTCTCAGTAGTTATGACCATTAGGGTCGGTTAGGTATAGTATCAACCCCAGAGTACTGCCAGTGATTGGCCAAGAGTTAGATCACATGATTCTGGCCTAGTCTATAAGTAGGAGTGGGCTTTTTAACAAACATAATAATCAACATGTGGCTAATCTGTACTTGTGACATTGGGGCAACTTGTAAATGCTGAAATAGCTTATTGTTTTTGAGGGCTGTGGACTAGAAAATTCCCTAGCTCCAAGAACTAAGCACAGCCATATATGTCCGGCCTGCGCAAGGAGGGGAGTATAACAATGACTACAGAGATTGAACTCGTAACCTCCTTGTAGTGAGGAGTCACTCGTAGTCAGACTACTCCCACCCCCTGTTGAATATGAAAATTTCGCAGAGGTCGGGCAGCGCTGAGTGTGATTAGCCTGGATGTAAGATCTTGGGGAGGACAGTTATTATTTAAGACCTAGCTTCTCACACCATGGCGAGTTATTTTTTTAATCTTCTGAACGTGAAGAGACGTGCGTTGAATGAGTGAACTCTTGGTGGATTGAGCGAGGACTACTGTGATATTGTTGCAGGAAAAAAAGCCTTTGTCAGTAGACTTTTGCGGCTGGGGAAATTGATTACAGTGGTGGCTTTCGGTCGTCACTTCACACAAACAAGTTAAAGGCCAACACAATTTCTTCTCTGGATATTATTCACACACTCAAACTAGCACTGTCCTGCTTTGAAGTCAGACTGTGAATCCTGTCTCAGGTGACACTGCGTTTATATTGCCATGGCTTGTTTCTGATTTGGTTGGCCAGCATAAACAACTAAATGGACTAGTCTCCTCTCATGAATCTCATTTTTGTTACATCTGGTTTCATGGGAGGCAAGCCATATTTTGCCTGAACTAAAGAAAAGCAATATGTATTCTTTTTTGGTCACAATCATGGACCTACACGCCAGACAAGACCTTGCCCACTTCAGTCCACGAGGTAAGTCTCTTCTCTTGCTATAATTTATAACCATCTTTTTTTAACCATTGCATCCCAAAATATTGCAAAACTTTTGACTCACCTCAGAATTGGAGACCAGGATTGTTAAACTGAGTTCAATCTATATAATAGTACTCTTGTTCCTTAATCTTCCAACCATTATCCTCTTGCAACATCCTCAGGTTAAAAATGAAACCGTCCAAATTGTCCAAAATGAAATGCAAAAATATAAATCCTGATTATATGGTGTTGCTTATCCACCGAATTCTTATTTCTTATGAGTATTGTCATCTCAGCTAAATAATGGACCATTCCGTTTTTATAACAATCTTGATTTAACTATCACATTTTTTTTTCCTTTCTTTCCTTATGTTCAATTGAAACAGATTAGTGTTATCGCTTCCACTTGCTTACACCCTACCTATCCTACTCTCTTTCTTTATCATTATATTTACTTAAGAGCTATTGCTAAATAGTTTGATATGTAAGTAAGTAAAGTCATCGGGGTGGCCTAAAGTCAGTATCAGCCAATCAGTGAAGGAGTCTATCCCCTTTTCACTAGTGCGAGACCAAGGAGATTGTTTTTGTGTCTGAGGTGGAACAACACACCTACCATCAACTCCTTACTTTACCGCACAGATCTCTATGCTACTCATGTGCTGATTTGGCGAGGGCCGGTACCGAACTAGGAACCTTGTGGTTTCTAGCCAAACACTCTACCGACTGAGCTAACCCGGCCCCTAAAATCTCTCTCACTCTTTTTTTTTTCTTTCTTTCTTTCTTTCCTTCTTTTCATTATGTTTGATTGAAACAGATTAGTGTTATCGCTTCCGCACGCTCAACCTCTCTCCCTATCTTTCCCCTACTCTCATTCTTTCTTATTATATTTACTCATCAAACTATTTTACAATAGCTCTATGTAAAAAGTATAATAATCACACTTTTTTTCTTTCTTTTTATCTTAAGTTCGATTGAAAGAGATTAGTATTATCGCATCCGCACGCTCACCCCCTCACTATATCTTTTCCCTACTCTCTATCTTTCTCATCATATTTTTTCTGTGTAACAGGTCTA
Source organism: Doryteuthis pealeii (assembly GCA_023376005.1). Classification (NCBI taxonomy): domain Eukaryota; kingdom Metazoa; phylum Mollusca; class Cephalopoda; order Myopsida; family Loliginidae; genus Doryteuthis; species Doryteuthis pealeii. Next base: position 54,696,036 of record CM042176.1, read on the forward strand.
TAATCCAAAATGCTGTAAAAAAAAAAAAAATCTTATATTTTTCTGTGTAGCATGTCCTTTTTCTTCCCTTTCTTTCTTTATAATAAAAACGGAATGGTCCACTTAGCTGAGACGATGCCACTCATATGAAATAAGAATTCAGCAGATAAGCAACACCAGATAATCAGGATTTACATTTTTGTATTTAATTTTGGATGGTCTCATTTTTAACCTGAGGATGTTGCAATATGATAAGTCAGAAAATTAATGTTATGTTCGAGTGAAATAGATTAGTGTTATCGCTTCCGCACACTCACCCCCTCTCCCTATCTTTCCCATTATATTTACTCATCAAACTATTTTGCAAAAGCTCTATGTAAAAAGTATAATAATCACTCTTTTCTTTTTCCTTCTTTTCATCTTAAGTTCAATTGAAAGAGATTAGTGTTATCGCTTCCACACGGTCGCCACCTCTCTTTCTTTCTCGTTATATTTTTTCTGTGTAACAGGTCCATAATCCAAAATGCTGGAAAAGAACAAAACTGTGATATTTGTGGCACAAAATTATAACTGAATATTTAAAGATTGAAAACAATTTATTGAGACAAAAGATACAAAAATACCGGGTTTTGGTAAAAGGAGACTGAACGCTTGTAAGATTAACAGAATCACAATTGAAGATGGTAAGAAGACAAGTTCAAAAATTTTACATCCAATGTCTCCATGAAGCCTTTTTTGTTTTTTGTTTTTTTTTCTTGGAAAAAAAAAAAAAGTAGGAGGAAAAAAGGCCCAAAATGGCGGCCTGGTGATTGTCTCATAAAATGGCAAACGTCTGAATAAATGGAATGAAATTTTACAGGCACAGAAGAATGAAAAAAAGTGCTCTACCAGAATGCAATGCTCTGTCAATTCAAAATGATTAACAAGCATGCTGATTGGTTGAGAGTTTGGGCAGTGCATTCTGGATATGTATGTGTAGTTTTGTGCTCACTCGTTTGTACATAAGGGTTGATTAATATATATAACCAGGATTTCAAGATATATATATATATACCTATATATATATATATATATGTAAATAAATAATATATAAGTAAAGAATAGTATAGATAACAAAACAGTTTTTAGGCACAATTTATGGAATACAGGTAAGAAAAAATATATACATATAAACAATTTTTAAAATTTTTTTTTATCAAAGTTTTTGTTTTTTAAAAAAACCTGGCCACGGTTAAGAATTTGATTTGAACACTTTAGGGGTGGGGGTATATGGGCGAAAAAAAATGGGATTTTTTTTCTTTTTTTTTTTTCAAAAGTAAAAATAATTCCCAAAAGATTTTGTTTTAATAAATGAACTCTGATTTTGTTGAAAAGAGTCCTTTTTTTAGGATCAAGTCTCCAATAGGCACCCCAAGACACTCAAGTAATGAAAAGGTCACGTTTGCTTTATCATTGTTGGCATCGTTCCATCTACTATATTCACAATATTTTTATTTTTAAAACTGCATCTGTGTGAGTGTCTGAACAGGCCAATTTTTGAATGGAAATCTCTGTTGCAGTGATTGCTTTATTGTAAGTGTTGACAAATATTCATAAACTTCTGATTAAAAAATACTTATTTTTGATTACATGTACTGACCATGTGATCAAATTAGAAATTAATATTTTCAACAATTTAAAAAAAAAGTATTTATCTATTAATAAAAGGAAACAACAATAATATTAATTTATCATTAGTGAAAAATTAATTTTTCACATATACTAACAATAATGACATGAAATAGTTAATTTTTTTAATTAAAATCAAAAACTATTTTGATATTAAAACATGTCTTTCATTTGTTTAAAATAACATTAATTAATTATTTATTTAATTCATCGTAAGTGCAAAATCTCCATAAACTTCTGATTAAAATTAAAAAGTATGATTTAAAAAAAATGCTAAAACTTAATATTTTCACAAATGCTAACAACAATAACCTGAAAATAATTAATTTTTTTTTAAATTAAAATCAAAATCTGTTATGATATAAAAATGTGCCTTTGTTGTTAAATAAATAATTAATGTTATTATTAATTCATCATAAGTGCAAAATCTCCAAAACTTCTGATTAAAATAAAAAGTATGATTTAAAAAAAAAATGCTAAAACTTAATATTTTTCACAAATGCTAACAACAACAACAATAACATGAAATAACTAATTTAAAAAGAATTAATCTTTATTGAAATTACAATGAAATTCTAATGTCAGATATAATAAAATGCAAAAAATCGTCTGTTGGTTTGTTTACAAATAATCGGAAGTGAAGCTTGTGGTGACAAGCAGAAGTGACCTTTTTAACTGGTGATTTGGGGTGCTTATTGGAGACTTGATTCCCATTTTTTAAAAAACCAATATTTAGCACAAAGGGTTTGTCTCTGTTATTTCTTAGGAATTTTATTAATTAAAAGGATTTTCTATTTAATAAGGAATTTCAGTTTTATTATACTCTTATCTACTTCAACTATTGTCCTCATCTTGGTTGATCATGGAAGTTAAGCAGCAATGAGCCTGTTCAATACTTGATTGGGACCATATTGTTTAATGCACTAAAGATTCTACAGGACAGGAGAGCTTTGAGATCCCAACATTATGTCACATGACATGTGAGAACATAGTCGGCTTATAAGTGTATACTTTAGTCTATTACTAACAGAACTCAAGACTTTACCTATAAAAAGTTGGTTTTATGGCACCTCAACCCTTGTGGTTATTTAATGCCAAATCTTTTTGGGGTATGTATGAATTGTTAGCGAATAGTTTGTTATTAAGTATTTCATTTATCAAGTATGTGGTTGTTGGATTTACGGCATGTCAAACCTTGTTGGGTTATTTTAATTCATTCTTGTCAGGTATTACAAATAAGTGGGAGCATAAGCTAGAGTGACAAGCAAAAGTAACCTTTTCATTACTGGGTGCTTATTGGAGACTTGGTCCCTATTTTTTTTTTAAAACCAATTATTAGCACAAAGGGTTTGTCTCTGTTGTTTCTTAGGAATTTTATCGATTAAAAGGATTTTTCTATTTAATAAGGAATTTCCATTATACTGTAGTGATTGTCTGCCCCTGTTTGGATAGATGCGTGTGGGGTCCAGATATTCTTCCCTTGCTGCAGGTTTTCGCCAGCAGAGGCCTAGACTATCTAAGTAGGAGACCGGAGAATTCTTTCTCTTTCTCTGGGACAGTCAAACACTTCACATAGGTTAGACACTTGTGCCTCTACCTTTAGCTACACCCCGCACCCCCCACCCCCTGAATGGAGAATTGAATGTCAACCGGAAGTTCGGGTGTTGACCGGAACCGGAAGACACGTGGTGACGTGGAACGACGAAGAAAAATATTGTCCTCTTTTTGCTTTCCGACGTCGTAGGGTACGGACCTTGGGTCCGTTTGTGGGATCAGTAATTTAACAGTATCCTCTCTCTCTCTCTTTGCCTTTCCTCCTCTCCGATACAACCCACGAGACGAGCCTAACCTGGAAAAAAAAGCTAAGCAGCTTGTGACGATATATTTCTCGCGCTTGACTTTTTTTGATCGACAAGATGACCGCCACGTGGCGAACACCATTTTAGTACTGTGAATTTGGAGGCACGTTGACAAGACCCGCTATACGACATATACCGCCACCAATACGTTACATTAGTACTTGTTGGGTTATCTAATGTTCAGTGTTGTATTACACCCAACAGCATTAGAACCCTATAAGTTACCTCCCTTTGAGCCCTNTTTTTTTTAACAGTGTGATCAATCTATTAAAATTTTTATTTTTTCAAGTAATGCTGATCATTTGTTAATAATTATAGTTTCTAATATTAAGCAAAGTTAACAGGGTGGCCTATTGTCGGTATCATTCTGGACAGCGAGGGAGTCTAACCCCTTTTCACAAGCGCTAGATCAGGGAGGTTGTTTTGTGGTTATTTTTGTGACTGATTGCATTTTACAATATATTAACCCTTTTCGGATGATTTAATGCCAAATCAAGTCATTTTGATAAACAAAGGATTCCAGTGTCTTACACTACCTGCTGTTGCTTAAATGGTCACTCAATTAAGTATTAAACAGGCTCATCACTGTTTAACTTTGGTAATCTAGCGGGAACTGGTGCTTTCAGAGTGACTTGTCCATAATATATATAAGAAGGAATATACGGAAATAGAGATATTATTATTATTTGGTTGGTTTTGTTTTATGGCACATCAAAGCCTTTTCAGGTCATTTAATGCCAAATCAAGTCATTTTGATGAACAAAGCACTCCAGTGTCTTACACTACCTGCTGTTGCTTAAGTGGTCACCCAATTAAGTATTATTACAGGCTTATTACTCCTTAACTTCAGTGATCTAGTGGGAACCGGTGCTTTCATTGGTGCTTTCATTTTATGGCATATCAACCCTTTTTGGGTGATTAATACCAAATCAAATAATTTTGATATTCAGTTTCTTACAGTACCTGCTGTTGCTTAAATAGTTATCCATCTAAGTATTGATCAGGCTCATCACTGTTTAACTTTGAAAGCACTGGTTCCTGCTAGATCACCAATGTGAGAGATTGTTTCGTGTCTGAGGTGGAGTGCCACATCTACCTTCAGCTTCTCACTTTACCGCAACAGATCAGATTACCCAAGGAGTGCTACTCAAGCGCTGAGTTGGAGAGAACCGGTATCAAACCCGGAACCTAGTAGTTCCTAGTGTAACATAATGGGGGGGTTGGGGTGGAGCCTTGAGAGTAAGACTGACATGTAAATTAAATAGGGAGAGGGTGTGAGCGCATGGAAGCGATAATGCTAATCTGTTTCAATCAAACATAATGAAAAGTAAGAAAGAAAGAAAGAAAAGAGGGATAGAGAGTTAAATGAAGATTATTATACCTTTTACATATTGAACTATTTAGCAATAGCTCTTAAGTAAACATATCAAAACATTGTAATAATTGAATTATCATACTGTGGTATATCTATGGGTCCTGCTAGTAAGGAGAGTTAAATCAAGTATTATACTTTTTACACATTGAAGTATTTGTAATAGCTCTTAAGTAAACATATCAAACATTGTGATAATTGAATTTTCATACTGTGGTATATCCACAGGTCCTGCTAGTCAAGATTATTATACTTTTTACATATTGAAGAATTTTTGCAGTAGCTCTTAAAGTAAACATATCAAAGGTTGTAATAATTGAATTATCATACTGTGGTATATCCACAGGTTCTGCTAATAAAGAGATTTAAATCAATGTTATTATACTTTTTACATATTGAAGAAAATGGCAATAGCTCTTAAGTAAACATATCAAACATTGTGATAATTAAATTATCATACTGTGGTATATCCACAGGTCTTACTAGTAAGAAATATTCTCTCACCCATTCTTGAAATTGGTTGTCAGAATCCAGAATCTTGATCAATTCTAAGAGATTCTTTTTGGTTTCTTCAGGGAGTCCAAAGCTAAAAATAAAAAAGATAAAAAAAAAAGATTTTGTTAAGCCTCCATGCTTCCTGTGGTCTGCTGACACTATACCTGATGCCACTCTCCACATACATATGCACACACGCGCACACATACATGCATATTACTACTGTAATCTGTTCATATTCCTGACACTACATTATTCTGTGTACTTGACATGAGACTTTGATGAGTTGTGGTGCACCTGAGCACTGTACACAATAAATTACATTATTATTTCATTATTATTATTTCCTTTATTATTATGTCCAAATTAAAATGATAATGATAGCCGACGATAAAAGGAAAATATAAAATTAAAACAGATTAATGAATAAAAAAAAACCCATTAATACTGTGTTTCCATGAAAATAAGACCTACCTTATAAATAAGACCTATTTTTTTTTAATTTAAAAAAAAAAAATTTTTTTAAATTAAAAAAAAAAAATTTAATAAAAAAGATTAAAATTAATAATAAAAAAATGTTTAAAGAATAATTAATAATAAAAAAAATTAAAATTAATAAGAAAAATTTTTTAAAAAAGATTTTGTTAATATTGTGTTTCCATGAAAATAAGACCTACCTTATAGATAAGACCTAGCGTGATTTGTCAGGATGATTTTAATATAAGCTCTCCCTTTAAAAATAAGCCCTAGTTGAGAGTAGCAGACAGATGAAAAAAATAAGTTTTTTTTTCACAATCACATCATTCCCCCCCCAAAAAAAAAATAAGCCCTAATTTTATATTTCGGAGTGAAAATTGATATAAGCCCTGTCTTATTTTCAAGGAAATATTGTAGTAAAAACTTTTGATTTATTTCTTTTTTATCAATGTTGAAAATTTGTCTAAAGTCAGAAGGAATTGCATATATAGTGAAGATTAGGGCTGGTTTAGCTCAGTCGGTAGCGCGTTTAGCTAGGAATCACAAGGTTCTTGGTTTGATACTGGCCCTCGCCAACTCAGCGCATGAGTAGCACAGGGATCTGTGCGGTAAAGTGAGAAGCTGATGGTAGGTGTGGCACTCCACCTCACACACCAAAATATCTCCTTGGTCTAGCGCAAGTAAAAAGGGGATAGACTCCCTCACTGTCTGGCTGATACCGACATTAGGCCACCCCGACGACTTTACTTTTTATGTGGAGGCATGTGGCGTAATGGTTACCATAATAGAAAATGGATACATTGAGACGAGTTCAAATCCTGGACAAGGCTGTTTGCATTTCACATGGGGCTAATGCTCTTGTGAAAGGTATGCATCCCACTATTCTCCCTCCAGTTATGGGTAAATAGTAGGGCTCTTTAACCTTGGTACAGCAACCAGTATAGAAGTATATAGAGCTAATACCCTTGGGAAAGGTATGCATCCAACTATTCTCCCTCCAGTTATGGGTAAATAGTAGGGCAAACTAGGCTCTTTAACCTAGGTTAGGCAACCAGTCTCGGAGAAGGAAAACACTGACTTCAAATCTGTTAAACACTGCTTAAGAAACAGACCTTTATAACATCCTAATCATGGATTGGCTGTTTGGATTTACAGCATGTCAACCCTTATTGGGTTATTTTATGCCGAAGACATTTTGTATTATTTATTCTTGATAAATACTCATTTTTTTTTTAAACTCAAATTTTAAAAACATTTTTTCAAATTCATTTTTTTCCATTTAACCCATAGATGGAACCCTAACAGGTACTACAACTCTGTATCAGAGTGGACCTGAGAGTAATGGTGATGAAGGAGTACTCCACATTCCCCAGAGCTCCAGAATTGGAACTTCACCATCAGATAGTTTAACGTCATACCCAGGACAAGAGGGGTTGGGTGTGTTTGTGTGTGTATATATATATATATATATATATATATATATATATATAAACAACAGATCCAAACTGTGTAGAATTTTATAATCCCCAAGGCCACACACACATAATTATCAGCCAGGTGAATTTACTCCCACCAAAATTCCGTTGACCTTAAAAATTATGAAGAAGAAAAAACAAAGACAACAAAATATTCTCTTTAATCAAAAAAAACAAAACAAAAAACTTTCAAATCAGCTTTCTTAGAAATATACAGGAAGTTTATGACGCACATGGTGTAATGGTTAGAGTCATAGGAAATGGACTCGTCAACCCAAGTTCAATTCCTGGATGAAGCTGTTTGCTTTTCACCCTTGGGAAAGGTATGAATCCAATTCTCCCTCCAGTTATGGGTAAATAGCAGGGCAGACTGAGCTCTTTAGCCATGGCTAGGTAACCAGTCTAGGAGAAGGAAAACTCTGAATTCAAACCTGTTAAACTTTGCTTAAGAAATTGACCTTGTGTCACATCCTGCTCATGCGGAGGGGTTAGTAAATATATATACAGGAAGTTTAATGGTTTCTTTGTTTAGTGGCATATCAACCTTTGTGGGTTATTTAATGCCAAAGCCATCCTTAGGCATTCATCTTTGTTGTCGTCCTATTTCTATTTTAATTGAATAGTGAAAGTAGAAAGTTAACACAAAAGATCTTACACTGAAGATGACATCAACGCAAGATGGGAACCAACATTAAGTAACAATTCAAAACGTCTGCCAGTCGACCAAAAGTATGGATGCCTGAAAGAGACAAAAAAATGCCATTTATACATTTCATATTTATAGATAAAAGGGGTATGAAAAACACACAATGTTGTTAAAACGAATATATTTTATATCTTTTTCATTGCTGATTCCGATTCAATTCCGATTTATTAAAAAATCATCATCAGAGCATAATCGTAATTATGTCCGTTTTTAGATGTAAATGTTTTTTATCCAGATTCTTCAAGAGAGAAACAGAGAATAATTTGAATTCAGACTGGAAGTATTGTTTTTTTCCAAAAAGCGTGTATCCCGTGCGTTCGCTTCATCTCGTTCATTCACCACGTCACACTCTTTCACTACATTATGTTCCTTCAGTGTAACAGTTTTTATAAGAAAAAGAAATATTTCAAATTCAAAAAACAGAAAAATTCTCTTTTTCAAAATAGAGAGTCGTATCATGTTCGTTACCGATTAGTAATGGATTTTTTCAGAAAAGAAATGTTTATATTAAATTATTTTAAGAAATTAATTTTTATGTAAAATATGAATGGTGTAAGAGTGTATTGGAATAATGTGAAATTTAAATTTGTTCGGAAGTCTATGTCTAAAATGGTTATGTGAAAGGGATTTTATGATTTCTGAGTACAAGTGTCACTAAATATGGGGATATATTAAAAAAGCCTTGTCTTTGGGGATGGTTTGGTGTGATTCCATATTCCACACACACACACACACACACACACAAGAGGATTTGGCAATTACATATATACATCAAATACACCAGTACACAGACACATACATACAGACACAGATATACACACACACAGGTGTTGGTAAATAAATATACATACATCAAATATACCTGCACTCAGATACACATGGGGACACAGACACATACACACACAGTGTTTGGTAAATACATATATACATCAAATACACCAGTACACAGACACACACATACATACTGACATACAAATACCAAATACACAGACACACACAAAGACACAGATAAACACAGGTACACATACACTTACACACACTAGTAAATATATCTATACACAAGTACACAGACAAACATACACATACATACTGACATAAAAACACCAAATACAGATAAACACACAGACACACACACACACATGGGTTTGTAAATACATATATACATTAAATACATGGGTACACACACACATAGAGACATGCACACACCACTGATATACAAACACCAAATACACAGACATTGGGTAAATACATATATATACCAAACACATCAGTACACACACACACATACCAATATACAGACACCAAATACATAGACACACAGATAAACACTGACACTGGTAAATACATATATACATCAAATACACCAGTACATAGACATACATAGACACACCGACATATAGACATCAAACACAAAAAGACACACAGTTAAACACACACATACACACACAGGGGTTGGTAAATACATATATACATCAAATATCCCAGTACACAGACACACACATACATACATACTGACATACAAATACCAAATACACAGACACACACAAAGACATACAGATAAACAAAGACACACACATACACAAAGACATACAGATAAACAAAGACACACACACACATACATACACACTGGTAAATATATTTATACCACAAATACACCAGTATAGAGACATACACATATGCACCAATATATAAACACCAAATACACAGATACACACAGGGTTTGCGTAAACACATTTACTCATTTTCACTCTTTGGTGAAAAAAATCTGATAAAGAAATCTGTCAAATATTTTCAACAAAACAAACTTTTTTTTCCAATAAAACTTACAATATAAAAAGTGAATTCTTCTCAATTCAACATTCAGACAAAACAGACCTTTTTTTTTCTAAGAAAGATACTCACTTCATGATTTCTTCAACATCGGGTCGATTAGTTGGAACTCCAGACAACATGGCCGAGATGATATCACTGGCTTCTTCATTTAAATGATACAATTGCCAATCATTTAAAATTATATTTAAAATAACTTCATCATCTTGTCCAAACGGATGATGTCCACCACTGATTATAAAATGGGCCACCATACCTGCAACCTGTAATGAGTAAATATATCTTATTATAATGGAGATTGTGTGTTTTTCTGTCTGTAACTGAAACTATATTACTACTCAAGTCACAATTCCCTTAGTTATTTTTGTCATATTCTCCATGATTTTATATTCATTCAAACCTTATTTATTAATAAAATTGTTTGATATTATTAATACCGTTGGCCACATCTACATACTAATAACATGCAATTGTATTTATATATACAACAAAATAGCAGTTTATAGTGTGAACGGGAAGGCTAATTTGCATATTGATATTAAAGATTTGATTTTTAATAAATATTTGCTTAGTAATATTGATTTCTAATTGTTGGGTTTTATTTTTATAAATATAAGCAACAATTTTGCGGGTAAATCTTAAAAAGAAATCTATTATCAAGAAGATTATAACTATAATTTTATTCATTACTTCCTATTTTAACTAAGTAGTTAAATTAGAAAAATGATGGATGAGTTAGTTTCAAAGTTGTTCTACTTTTCGATTATACCCCCCTCTCTTTTAAAACATTTTATCTGCATTCTTATTTAGTTTCATTAGTCTTTCTAATTCAACATATTTCATTACATTAAAATTTAAATACGTGCGCCCGGAGGGTGCATATATTTGCTAGTATATATAATATTAGTTATAGTAGTATATACTAAAAACATAGCAGCAACGATAATAATAATTTTTATAGTAGAGAAAAAGTGTTAAGGTTCTACTATGGTTTCAATCCAATTGATTTCATCAGGACTTTACCCTACACTTAACTAAGTCATGTAATTCTTTAGTCAAGCTGGAATAACATCAATTAAAGCGTAGGGTAGGGTCCTGATGAAATCATTAGGATTGAAACCATGGTAGACCCTTAACTCTTTTTCTCTACTATAAAAATTATTATTATCATTGCTGCTCTATGTTTTTAATATATTGAGCATTTTTGGATTATTTACCGATACCATTGCAACAGAAAGGTTAAAACCGCAAATGGATACTATAGATATATATATATATATATATATATTATAGTAAGTTTTTCAAGTGGAGTCCATTCAATTAACAACAGTAATCCCTTTCATTCAGCAAACAGCTCTCACAGTAACAGCATTCCTCTGACCTTCATTGTTCTTTACCCAAAACACAGTAGTCTGCCGAATTTCACCTCCCTCGCAGACACTTGCTTTATTCCTGTCGTATGTCACTGCCCTCGTCAGCAAGACTCAAATGCGACAGTGCTGTGTGTTAAGGCAGGCCTTAAATAATGATACTAACATCCCACATCCGGGTCAATCGCACAGTGTAGTGATTTACATATGCACCAACGAGGTAGTCCAACGTCAAGCCATGACTCACAATCAAGAGGATGTGAGTATATATATAAGTGAAGTAAAGTCGTCGGGGCGGCCTAAAGTCGGTATCAGCCAATCAGCGAGGGAGTCTATCCCCTTTTCACTAGCGCTAGACCAAGGAGATTGTTTTGGCGTCTGAGGTGGAGCGCCACACCTACTAACAGCTCCTTACTTTACCGCACAGATCCCTGTGCTACTCATACGCTGAGTTGGCGAGGACCGGTATCGAACTAGGAACCTTGTGGTTTCTAGCCGAACGCTCTACCGACTGAGCTAACCCGGCCCATAAAGTATTATCATGTATATGTGTGTGTGTGTATGCAAGTGAAATTTGATTGAACATGTGTTGACAAAATAACAGCAATAAATTTAATTCATATCAAAGTATATATATATTTTTTTCTTCCAATGATTTATATATATATATATATATATATATATATATACGAGAGTACGCAAACAGTTTGTTTGAGATGGCAATAGCCGACAATTTTTGGGAGAATATGTGCTTAATTGAAGTCATACCTAATTTGAAAATTAATTAGTTGATGATTAATGAATTAGGCGAATATATCTGTTCAAATGTAAGGCGTAAAGAAATCGAGAAAAAGTCAATCTCTGTATGTACATTTCAGCCTATTATGCCTCATCAGCAGTTATAGACAGGAAGCCGCAGTTAGGGTTCAAATCACACACAAAGCAGCTTCCAGTCTATAACTCTGCTGATTAGACATAATAGGCCGAAATGTACATACAGAGATTGACTTTTTCTCGATTTGTTTACGCTTTACATTTGAACAGATATATTCGCCTAATTCATTAATTATCAACTAATTAATTTTCAAATTAGGTATGACTTCAATTAAACACATATTCTCCCAAAAATATACATATATATATTAGATTTACACCCAAATTTCTGGGTGCAACAAAAACCTTAAAATGTTTCAATAAAAGGAAAATAATCACTTAAGATGTATGATTATTGGTCAGTTTGAGAGTCAGAAAAGTTTGCATAATAAAATTTGGTTCTAAATAATACAAATAATCAAGACTCATCAAAAAATAAAAAAAAAGAATTCATAAAAATAATTTCCTGTATCTTCCTCATAATTACCCTTACCCCAAAACGAAGAAACCTTTTCATTTCTTACCTGAATATCTGACTTTGATGTGTATTTTTTATTCTGTTCAGATCGGAGAATTTCAGAAGGTTGCCAAGATTTCTCATATTCTGATAAACAAAAAATATAGAATAATATAAATAATAATATATATAATAATAATGATGATGATATATGTAATAATAATAATAATAATGATGATATATGTAATAATAATAATAATGATGATATATGTAATAATAATAATGATGATGATATATGTAATAATAATAATATATAATAATAATAATATGATATATGTATATAATAATAATAATAATGATATATGTAATAATAAAATAATATATATAATAATAATAAGATATATATATAATAATAATATGAATAATAATAATAATAATAATGATTAAATAATAATAATGATGATATATGTATAATAATAATAATAATAATGACATATGTAATAATAATAATGATGTATATGTGATATAATAATAATATAATAATAATAATATGACATATGTAATAATATAATGATGATAATGTGATAATAATATAATAATAATAATAATATAATAATGATATATGTAATAATAATAATGATGATATATGTAATAATAATGATATATGTAATAAAAATGGGAAGAAAAACAATTATATGGACGCTTCAAACGACAAATAGATGAGGTTGCACATCAAAAGACTTGGACATGGTTAAGAAAGGGAAACCTCAAAAGAGAAACAGAATCACTTATAATTGCTGCACAAAATAATGCCATAAGGACAAACTACATCAAAGCGAAAATTGATAAGACCCAACAAAATAGTAAATGTAGACTTTGCGGTAATAGAGATGAGACTGTTAACCATATACTCTGCGAATGTAGCAAACTAGCACAACGAGAATACAAAACTAGACACGACTGGGTTGGAAGGTGATCCACTGGAATTATGCAAGAAATTAAATTTTGACCACACCAAAATGGTATATGCATAAACCAGAATCTGTTCTTGAGAACGAAATGCACAAAATTCTCTGGGACTTTGAAATTAAAACGGATCACCTTATCCCAGCAAGAAGACCAGACCTAGTGTTGATTAACAAAAAAGAAAGAACTTGTCAACTGGTGGATTTTGCAGTGCCAGCGGATCACAGGGTGAAGTTAAAGGAAAATGAAAAAATTGACAAATATTCTGGACCTTGCCAGAGAACTGAAAAAGTTATGGAATATGAAAGTGAAAGTTATACCAATTGTAGTTGGTGCACTTGGAACAGTCCCAAAAGCATTAGAAAAGGGTTTGGAAAGTTTGGATATCAGAGGAAGGATTGAAACCATTCAGAACACTGCACTGCTGCAATCTGCCAGAATACTCAGAAGAGTCCTGGAGACCTGAGGAGACTTGCTGTCACTCAGACTCCAGTGAAAGACCATCAGCTAACACTGATGTGAAAACTCAAATAATGATAATAATAATAATAATAATGATATATGTAATGATGATATATGTAATAATAATAATAATAATGAAAGGGAAACCTCAAAAGAGAAACTGAATCACTAATAATTGCTGCACAAAATAATGTCATAAGGACAAACTATATCAAAGCGAAAATTGATAAGACCCAACAAAATAGTAAATGTAGACTCTGCGGTAATAGAGATGAGACTGTAAACCATATACTCTGCGAATGTAGCAAACTAGCACAACGAGAATACAAAACTAGACATGACTGGGTTGGGAAGGTGATCCACTGGGAATTATGCAAAAAATTTAATTTTGACCATACAACAAAATGGTATATGCATAAACCAGAATCTGTTCTTGAGAACGAAACGCATAAAATTCTCTGGGACTTTGAAATAAAAACGGATCACCTTATCCCTTCAAGAAGACCAGACCTAGTGTTGATAAACAAAAAAGAAAGAACTTGTCAACTGGTGGATTTTGCAGTTCCAACAGATCACAGGGTGAAGCTAAAGGAAAATGAAAAAATAGACAAATATCTGGACCTTGCCAGAGAACTGAAAAAGTTATCGAATATGAAAGTGAAAGTTATACCAATTGTAGTTGGTGCACTTGGAACAGTCCCAAAAGGATTAGAAAAGGGTTTGGAAAGTTTGGATATCAGAGGAAGGATTGAAACCATTCAGAACACTGCACTGCTGCAATCTGCCAGAATACTCAGAAGAGTCCTGGAGACCTGAGGAGACTTGCTGTCACTTAGACTCCAGTGAAAGACCATCAGCTAATGCTGATGTGAAAACTCAAAAGGAGTAAATGATGATGATGATGATAATTAGCACAAAGAGAGTACAAGACTAGATACGACTGGGTGGAAAAAGTGATTCATTGGGAATTGTGCAAGAAATTTCAAATTTCACCATTCATCTAAATGGTATATGCACAAACCTGAATCTGTCCTGGAGAATGAGATGCACAAAATTCTCTGAGGTACAGATGGTTCACCTAATCCCTGCCAGGAAACCAGACCTAGTTTTGTCATCTCATGGATTTTGCCGTCCCGGACGATCACCAAGTGAAAGTGAAAGAAAGCGAAAAGATAGGCAAATACTTGGACCTTGCCAGAGAACTAAGAAAACTGTGGAACATGAAAGTTAAGGTTGTGCCAATTGTAATTGGCGCCATTAGAACGGTCCCTAATGGTCTGGATGAACTGGACATCAGAGGAAGAATCGAGACCATCCAAACTACAGCACTATTGAGATCGGCTATAATACTCAGAAGAGTCCTGGAGACCTGAAGAGACTTGCTGTCAACTCAGCCTCCAGTGAACCACCGGCTAAGGCGGGTGTGAAAAACTCAAATAGAGGGAAATAATAATAATAATGATATATGTAATAATAATAATCTTATTATAATGGAGATTCAGTGTCTGTCTGTAACCAAAACTATGTCATTGCTTACGTCACAAGAGCCTCAGAGATTGTGTACGTTTTTCAATGAGTATCTAATTTATAGTGAAAATCATTTATACATAGAATAAATCTTATCTATTAATGAAGTTTCTATTAAAATCTGAGTTGGATTTGCCTCAAAACAGCCTATTTGAAATCCTGCTATGTGTATATCATTAAGAAATAAAGGTTTATATAATGTATGGTGTGCTTAATTTGCATATTGGTTTTAACAAAACTGGGTTTAATAAATAATTACTTGATGTTATTGATCTCTGATATTATTATCTTATTATCTGACGTATTTGTTGAGAATTTTTTACATAGAAGGTGTGTGCTAGATACCCGCTTCTACTTATAGACTCGGCAAGAACTATGTGATCTCTCTTGGCCAATCACTGGCAGTACTCTGCTGCTGATATAATACTTATACCGGCTGTGCTGGCATAACTACTCATGACTGCTTTGACTTTCGTGGACAACGGACATAGGATTGGATCACTGGACCTTTGACAGGTACGCTGGATAGGACTCATTTGCAGGATAGGACTTATACGCTTACCAAAGGATTCCATAACTCAGGACTTACTTACATTAAGCCCTTTTCAACTGGCCAAGGATGGCATTTAAACATTTAACAGTATTAAAATCAATCCTATGAAGTGGTTTTAAAAATGGGTATTTGCAGTTGACCCACAGATAGATCATATTATTATCTGGCTAGTTACACAACCTATTCTAACATTATCAAATATTTACCTGTCCAAAAGAATAGGTTGCACCCTTAATTTGTGGTTGTGAAAGTGGATATTTTCAGTTGACCCACAGATAGGTTGTATTATAATCTGGCTAGTTACACGACCTATTCTAACATAAAACTTATCAAATATTTACCTTTGTTTCAAGACTTTGTTTACAAATATTAAATCTAGAACAATTTGCCATAGACTTTGCTGAATAATGCAAATATATAGAAATAAGGGTTGCGTTTCTTAGTTATAAAATTGTAAATGAGTCTGGGTAAAAAAACGTAATAGTCAACTCGGCATCAAGTCAGCTTAAAGCAATGATTGTTTGTTTGTTTTGCTTTGTTTTACGGCATATCAACCTCAGTGGGTCATTTAATGCCGATAAAGTTTTGAAATAAATCAATTCTTAATGGATAATACAATTTTTTTATAAATACATTTTTCTATTTAACCCATAGATGGGACCCTAACAGGTACTACCACTCCGGGTCAGAGTGGACCAGGGAGCAATGGTGATGAAGGGGTGCTCCACATTCCCCAAACCTCCAAAACTGGAACCTCACCATCAGATAGAGTTTAACGTCATTCCCAGGACATGTAGACCCTCAGCCACCGCCTTCTAGCACCCATATGATAAAAAGGGGTTGGGGCTTGCCATAAGAGCAATAGGGTTGGGGAAATCATATAGGTGCTAGGGCTTTACGTGACCAGCCGATTGATCGGAGGGGCCTCTCCGACCGCCCGTCTAGCCCAAGATAGGGCCAAAGTGGAGTATTGTATGTCATGAACTGCTCATCCACCTGGGCTCTATCCTTAAGCATCACGGGTCGCCACCCACGGCCAACAGGTGGCCCCATTGGGGGAGTCTTACCCCTCTGCAGAGGTGCAGTCGGTGCATTCTGACGCCCCAGCTGACAGGGCGATTAAAGCAATGAGTCAGTAGGAATCTTTGATATATTTTGTGTATATGAAAAGCTTTTAAATACATAATGTACACATTCCGCATCATTGCAATCACTGATCATTGCAACTTAATGATAAACAAAAATTAAAATAGTGCTTTATATTATTTGGACTTTTTTGGACTGTTGGACCTTGTTATATACACAAAGATTAGAACAGAAATCCAGAAAAAATTGTTAAAATTTAAGTACCATATACTTGCGGATAGGTTGCACCCCTAATTTGTGGTTGTCAAAGTGGATATTTGCAGTTGACCCACGGATAGGTCACATTATAATCTTGATAGTTACACAACCTATTCTTACATAAAACTTATCAAATATTCACCTTTGTTTCAAGACTTTGTTTACAAATATTAAATCAAGAACACTTTAACTGTGATGCATAATGCAAACATCTATCTATCTTCTATACATATATAAAGGGCAGTTGGCGTGTATGTATGTATGTGTGTATATACTGAGGAAACTGTAAAAAAATAAATCAATTAATGACAAAGTAAATATATATACATATTCACTATCACCAGATATTGCTTTTTGGGCAAAAATAATGAAGATTTTATTTATATCAGGAAATTTATATAAAAATTAAGATTTGAATAATAAGAAAAGGAAAAGTCATTTGTTGTATTTGTGATTAAAACATAAATCATTTATGTAAGACCAAAACAATCAATGGATCTGCGAGACTAACTTTTTATTAAAATAACTGGTGCATTATATCTTTTATTCATTAATATATCAACACTGAAAATTTCATTAAATTCGGTTAATTCCCTGTTTTTTGGTATTTTTTTTTTTCGGCGAGGCAACATACAATGGTGGAATTTAGGTCCTATCGTGCCTTCTACTTCACAGTGAATGTCCTATCCAAAGTGCATACAGTGCTTTTCGTAACACGTAGTTAAACTCTTTCAAGCAAAGAATAACAAAACCGTGGGTAGAGTAATTTTGTTTTATTCCGTCCACAAGAAGGGGTAAGAAACTGTTCTCTGAGAGAAGAACATGAGACAGGTTAGTTACGTCTACTTGATAGGCAAGCTGTTTGGAAAAGGAATTAAAAGTCCCGCTTACTCACAGGGAGATGCTGGGTAGCCAGAAGATCGTCCTTCCGATAGCGAGATAGTAGCAGGGGGAACGAACAAGGCGAAAAGGAAATATTAAGGAGGAAGGGGCACAACTCCTACGGGAATTCTATCTGGGCAAGTCATGACAAGTCCGTTTAGCCATCATTGGTTACGGTCATGATTAAAACATAAATCAATTATGTAAGACCAAAACAATGAATGGATCTGCGAAACTAACTTTTTATTATACCCCACCTCTACCCAGGCAATGCCAGGTAGCTGCTTCTAGTATAGAAATAAGGGTTGTGTTTTCTTAGTACTATAATTGTAAATGAGTCTGGGTAAAAAAAGCGTAACAGTCAACTCAATAATTAAAAAAAAATCAATAATTATCTACTCAACTGTTGATATTTTTTAGAAAACCACCTTACATAAATAAAAAAAACAACATTTTTCTGCTATTGAATTTTCGGTTATTTCCTATAAGTCTAACATGATCATAGGGGAACCACTCTTGACTGATAAATTATTTATTTATTTATTTGATGTCCTGGGGAAAAGAAGACGGGGTTATGGCTAGGGTTAGGGTTAGTTTAATGGGAAAATAAATAATTTATCAGTCAAGAGTGGTTCCCCTTTGGTCATGTTAGACTTATAGGAAATAACCAAATTTTCTTACCTGATTTCGCATTGTTGATTTGTCCGTTACAAGATGACCAACACTGATGTTGGCACAAATGATGGAATCCATAATTGGCCAAGAGTAATCTCCCCTTGGAATCAATGAGAAGATTTTCAGGCTGGAAAGACAAAAGCCATATTTTTTTTAGAAAAAAATATGGAGTGATAATTTTACAATTACACAATGACGTAAGGAGTTACTCCTTAGTCACCATTCTTCCTGGGACAGTAGTAATTGTTAGGATCTCACCTATGGGTTAAATAGTACTATTGGGTCAGTAAAATGGTAATTCCTGTGTATAGAGTGAGTGAGGGAGAGGCTCTCTGTGATTGGATATACCAATCACGTGATGAGCCCAGAAGTCTTTGGCGCAAAATACAAAATTCAGACAGACAAGCTGGACCAGTTCCATAAGGCAGTGACTTTAAAAGCTCTCCAAGAAATCACCCTAAGATACACCGCCCTGCCGGGTGGGGCGTTAGAATACACCAACTGCACCTCTGCAGTGGGGTAAGTCTCCTCCAATGGGTCCACCTGTTGGCCATGGGTGGCGACCCGTGATGCTTAAGGATAGAACCCAAGTGGATGAGCAGTCAATGACTTGCAATACTCCACTTTGGCCCTATCTTGGGCTAGATGGGTGGTCGGAGAGGCCCCCTCCGATCAATCGGCTGGTCATGTCGAGCCCTAGCACCTATATGATTTTCCCAAACCTATTGCCCTTTTGGCAAGCCCCAACCCCCTTTTATCATATGGGTGCTAGAAGGCGGTGACTGAGGGTCTACATGTCCTGGGAATGACGTTAAACTCTATCTGATAGTGAGGTTCCAGTTTTGGAGGTTTGGGGAATGTGGAGCACCCCTTCATCACCATTGCTCCCTGGTCCACTCTGATCAGGAGTGGTAGTACCTGTTAGGGTCCCATCTATGGGTTAAATAGAAAAACATGAGTTTATAAACAAAATTGTATTATCGATTAAAAATGAAATTATTTCAAAACTTTGTTAGCATTAAACATTTTTTTTACCAATAGAAGTATTCGGCATAAAATAACCCAAGGGGTTGACATGCCATAAAACCCAACCAACCAAACCAACCTAAGATACCAGATCTCTTCTCCAACAAGCTGGTAAGTCCCTTAAACTCAACTTTATATACAGGAAGGGCTTTATATCATTATTCATTGTTCATGTGCTCGTTAATAAATTGTTTAAATTAAACTAAGTATTAATTCATTTATTTGTTGCTGTTAGTCTAGGCATTTAATTCTAAGGCTAACACAATAATTTGGTGACCTCAACTTGATGATTCTATTTGGGATCAGCAAAATCTCACTGTACATCCACAATGTATGCTCAAGTAGGTGCAAACTTACAGATCATACAAAGATTTTTATAAATCCCTAAAAGGGCTCAATGTATAATAAATAATAAATTAATTATATACAGAGCAATATTTAACATTCAAAGAAAGAAAAACTTAAACCGTCATTTGACTATGATAAATTTATTTCGACCAGAGATTCAATATGAGTCTAGTCTCATCAGATAGTGTTTACAAAAAAACAAAAAAAAAAAAAACATTTAAAATATATAATATAATATATATATATTATATATATATAAACACTATCTGATGAGACTAGACTCATATTGAGTCTCTGGTCAAAATAAATTTACTATAGTCAAATGACGGTTTGTTAAATTTTTCTTTCTTTGAAAGTTTTGCTCTACATTGTATTGAGCACTTTGTATTTGTTTTTTCACGGTCTGGTAAGCCACTACTCATATATATATATATATATAGTATAGGAAAGAAGATCCACAGTTTCTTCTCCAAAGATAGCTTTGATATGCCATTAAACAAAGAAACCAAACTGTCATTTGGTAGCAATATCTCATCTACAGAAAACAATGTCAATACATGCATAGGAGAGCCATAGTTTGCTATTGACAAGTTATTGATGATAAAATAAAACAGGAATTTTTTTTTGAGCTGCAGCCATATCAGTACTACTGTATGACTGCACCACCTAGACTTTAACAAAACACTTGGAGTTCAGACCAGTTTTTTGGGTGTGTGTGTGGGGGGGGACTGTTTAGAGGATGCTGCATTCCTGACCTCTGTGAATGAATTTCCAGGTGCATGAGGTGTAGGTGTCCTGTTGTGGTGTAACGGTTAACAAGCTAATCTCATAGATCTGTTACTACTGAATAACGAGTTCAGTCGTCACTGGACGCCCATTATTTGCGACCTTGTGTCAAATCCTATCCGTAGTGTAAATAATTTTTTTTTTGCATGTGAAATTTTTGAGACATACTTTACTACTGTATGACTGCACCACCTAGAATTTGACAAAATGCTTGGGAGTTCGACCATTTTGGAGAAGGGGGTACAGAAAAGGAAGCTGTTTAGAGGAAGCTTTATTCCCGTTGTGTGTAAATGCATTTCCTGGTGGAATTTTGATACGTACCTTTAGTCTTCCATGTAGAATATTGTTATCATGAAGACTTTTGAGTCCTTTCAACATGTGCCAGAAGAGTCCACTGGCAATGTTCGTGTCAAAACTGTTCTGTTGAAGTTTCCATTCAATATATTGACGAACGTTACATTCACAAACATTCATTGATAAGAAGGCAAAATCTTTTGTTACAGAAAATGACTGAAAAGACAAAAAGAAACAAAAAAAAAAAAACAATATTAAGGGTTACTTACAATTAAATACTGTTTGACTATATCAAGTATAAAACGTACAAAAAATCACCACTTTTATTTATAGACTTTCCCAGATAACAGTAGCAGACATTTCTGGTAAAATGGGCCAATAAGAAACAAGCACAGAAATGCATTTCGGATAATTTCATGTCAAATCATCCAGGCCAGGTCACCCACTCCTTTCAGTTTTTCTCAGTAAAAATCAAACTATCTTTTTGGTACAAATAATGTTCAATATATGTGAAATAATGATAAAAAAAATTGTTGTCATAGATGCAGTGCCACATTGGGATATTGATCTTGCCATGAAAAAATCAGATATCATCAATAACTTAAAATGGTTGACTTTAAGGGTTTTTTTGATACCCAGACAAAAATGCTTTTATAAACCAATTATTAGTAGTAGGCAAGCTCTAGAACTCATTTTACAGACAAAAATAGATTACAAAATGTCGCCATTTTTTTGCGAACCCCATCAAATTTGGAAAGATAAAAATTGACATAACTCTACCAATTTTTTTGAATTGGAAGCTCAAATTTTGGGAATCATCTAACATTAATATAGCCCACACCTGGAAAAAAATTCAGAAAAATTGAAGGGGATGGGTGACAATTTTACTTTTTTCTGGAGGATTTGACATGGAAGCATCCTTTCAGATCTTTTGCAATGTCCTAGAATCAGTTGTTCACAGGATTTTCTGATTAAAGGAACACTACAACTGGAATCTCTGCTAAAAGGAGATACAATCTTGTTCTACATACAATTTTAGGTAGATTTCGTAGAACATCAACCTAGAAACCACAATGGTAAGGGTCATTTATAATTAAAAGCACCTTTATTTTGGGGGTTGGTTTTGCATTACACATCTCATAACAAATTCATATCCACCACGTCAATCTTATTTATATGAATACTTATAAAGTATAAAGTTTTGAAAAATCAACAAAATCTATACCGCCTCATTCCACCCGGCTGGAAGTCACATTCATTTTTCTAATCTACTCCAAACAATAGCCTTTGTTTAAATGTAATATTAAACATATTTAAAAGTCTTTGATTTAAGAGAAATAACAGGTAATTTTAAATGAAAAGGCCACTTTTAGCATTTTTGATAGATCCTTATAGGAATGAGGACTCTGGACTTAAAAAATTCTCAACAGGATGTTAAGAGTTAGGTCAAAGATTGACTTACAGACAGCCTATGCTAAAGTGTTTTGGTTTTAATAAAACCATCAATGGGACTTAATATAGTTAGTAATTATGAGTCATATGAAAAGAAATTTGTGAGCCTTAGTTTGCGATTATATATATATATATATATATATATATATATATATATAATGTTTACAACTGAATAGGCTCATCATATATATATATATATATATATATATATTATATATACCAAACTTGTTGGTAAATCCTCGTGGTGAGAAAAAAACCAGCAAATAGTTTGATTGTAAAAATATACTACCAAACATCACCCAGGGAGAAAAAAATTTTTGGAAAAAAAGAAAAGACCAAGATAATCGTACCAACCAAAAATAATCTATTGTACAATTACATTGGCCAAAAGAAAAAACAATTTATATGCATATATATATATTATATATAAGATATATATATTCATACAAAACAGCCAGGAAACTAAAGCTAATAAGTAAAAAGTGCTCAATACCTAAGTAGAGCAAATAATAACGATAAATCTAATGAGTCAGATAAACCTACTAAAAGTTTCACTTAATGCTCTTCAGGGCTAAGATCTGACTCTTAGTCGGATCTTAGCCCTGAAGAGCATTAAGCAAAACTTTTAGTAGGTTTATCTGACTCATTAGATTTATCTATATATATATATATATATCACTATGAATCCAAAATAGTCTCTATGTGTATATCTTATTATAATGGAGATTAGGTGTGTCTGTAACTAAGTTGTTGCTTACATTACAATACCCTCAGGAATTGCATAAGTTTATCAATAAGTATTTGATTTATATTCAAAATCATTAATCCACAGAATAGATGGTTTGGTTTGGTTGGTTTGGTTGGTTTTACGGCATGTCAACCCCTTGAGTTATTTTATGCCGAATACTTCTATTGGTAAAAAATTTTTTTAATGCTAACAAAGTTTTGAAATAATTTCATTTTTAATGGATAATACAATTTTGTTTATAAACTCATGTTTTTCTATTTAACCTATAGATGGGACCCTAACAGGTACTACCACTCCCACAGAATAGAATAAATATTATTTATTAACAATGTCTATAAAAATCTGAATTAGATTTATCTCAAAACAGCCCATGTTTGTATTTACCACGTACCCCACGTGTACGGGTTAGGCACAAGGCTCTATTAATGTGGGACCACCTACAAACCCGAAGCTCATGGGTGGTGGGTGCAAAAAATGTGTGGATCCCATCGGCATTCCCCCTCAAGGGGGTGCCTCAGGCACCAGGCAATAAACCCAGCCCTGCCCCTTTAAATCAAGGGGGTAGGTATTGCCTGGGGGGAATGGCCCTGGGATCACACTGTTAATTTAACACACAGGTCCAGTGGCCGAAGCAAACTGGACCCCCAACCCGAAGGACGGGTTATTAGGGTATTTGCCTCTTATCCCACTTATGAGGGTGTGACACAAAGACATTTTTATGTGGGCCCACCCACAAGCCGAAGCTCATGGGTGGTAGGCACAAAAAATGCATCGATCCTGTCTGCATTCCCCTCAAGGGGGGCATCTCAGGGCGCTGGGCAATAAACCCAGCGCTGCCCCTTTAAATCAAGGGGGCAGGTATTGCCTGGGGGGGGGATAGCCCCCTGGGATCGACGCTATTAATTTAACACACCGGTCCAGTGGCCGAAGCAAACCGGACCCCCGACCCGAAGGACAGGTTGTTAGTGTGCTTCAACAGGCTATGTTATTAGTAGGTTTAAAATCCTGCAATGTGTCTTATATATCACTAATAAAGGTTTCCATAATATATGGTGTGGTTAATTTGCATACCGATTTTAACAAAACTGAGTTTAATAAATAATTATTTGGTGTTATTGATCTCTAATATAACTGTTTTATCCCCTAATGTATTAAAATCAATCCTATGAATGATTTTATATAGAAACCAATTAAAGTATAATCAAAATAAATGTAATATTTTTATACGAGTTCTTATAAAATTTTGTTAGTCTTTCTAACTTAATATATTTCATTACATTAAAACTTAAATACTTATGCTTGGAGGGGGGCACATATTCTTGCTAGTATATATAAATTAGGGTAGCAAAAACAAAGTCATCAGTGCTTGGTAACTGTCAGTTTCTCACCTATGTGATTTTCAAACCAAGTGCTTGATTTGAAAATCACATAGGCAAGAAACTGTCAGTTTCTTACCTATGGAGAGGGATCAGAGTTTTATGGGTTGGTATTAAATTGCTGGCAAAAAAAGAAAGAAGATTAACTTAGCATTAAATAATCCAACAAGGGTTGACATGTCATAAAAAAACCAACCAACCAACCAACGATCCATGCTATCTAAGATCTACAGTTGGGAAAAGCTCAAAATTATAAGATTGAAAACCAGACAGTATAAGAATTTGACAATATGACAAAAAAAATATCAGAACCACACTGATGAGATGTAAACATCAAAACATGGTGTCTGTGGATGACATATATATATATATATATATTATATATATATATATATATATATATCTCAAACTATATATATAAGTCATCCAAAGACACCGAATAATCCAAAAAATACTAATTATCAAGCCTCATCTCAAAAATTCAGAGAAATGTAATTTTTTTTTTATATGTCTAATTTTCTATTCCAAAAAAAAAAAAAAGAAGATTTACTTCAGCATTAAATAACCAAACAAGGGTTGAAATGCCATAAAACCAGCCAACCAACCAACCAACCAACCAACCAACAATCCATGCTATCTACGATCTACAGTTGGGAAAAGCTCAGAATTGTAAGATTGAAAACCAAACAGTGTGAGAATTTGACAATATGACAAAAAAAGATATCAGAACCAAAAAAGATTGGTTTGATTCCTGTTGCGACAAAAGAAAACCAAGTTTTTAAAAAAGACCTCCAAGATAACAAGCTGTTAACTAAAACAACAACACGATTCATCAGGAATAAGATAATACATGTCAAAAGGTTGGTTGGTTGGTTGGGTTTGTTATAACAGAAATAGATATCTCTTGATAATACATCAACTCACCAACAAAACAAACTAAAAACAAAACACTTCGGAACAGAACATAAGTTACTGACATCAACCGAATGTTAACTCAACAGTAGCTTAAACGAAATGAACAAAAACAAACGATCTACACATAGGCTCCGCACAAGATTCCGGCCCAAAAACAAAATTTATAAACCATTTAAAATATCCTCTATTTAACGTTTTTTTAACCAATCACAAATTTCCCCAAAAAACCTTTCAAGGCCTTTTCGATCCTATTTGACAATTATAAAAACAGCTCACTTAAAGTCGAAGGCAGTTGACTGTGGGCCATTACACAGAACGTTGCTTCACCAGTCCAAGATCAAGGAACCGCCATACCTCCAATGTCAACCCTTTGTCACTTTATGCTGAAGATGTTTTTGTTTTATTCATCCTTAATTGTTACTCAATTTTTTTTAAACTGAAATTTTTTAAACACACTAGCAAATATATGCACCCTCCATAGGGTGCAAGTATTTAAGTTTTAATGTAATAAAATATTGTATTAAATTAGAAAGGCTAATGAAACTGAATAAGAATACAGATAAAAAGATTTGAAACAGAGGGAGTATAATAAAAGATTTGAAACAGAGGGAGTATAATAAAAAATGGAACAACTGAAACTTACTCTTCCATCACTCTCGTCTTTCATTGTTATTTTTTCTAATTTAAGTATTTAGTTAAAAGAGGAAGTAAAGAATAAAATGACAGTTATTTTATCTTGTTAATGGATTTCATTTAAGATTCATTGAAGAGATTTTTGCTTATATTCATTAAAATAAAACCAAACAGTTAGAAATCAATAATACTAAGCACATATTTATTAAATTCGATTTTTTAATATTAATATGCAAATTAGCCTTCCCGTTCACAGTGTAAACCGCTATTTTTGTTGTATATATAAATATAATTGCATGTTGTCAGTATATCGACATAGTTAACAGTATTAATAATGTAAGACAATTTTATTAATAATTGAGGTTTAGATAAAAATAAAATCAAGGAGAATGTGATGTCAATAACTAAGAGAATTGTGACTTGAGTAGGAATATAGTTTATATATCTCCATTATAATAATTATTTTCTATTTAATCCATAGATAGGACCTTAACAGCTACTACCATTCTGATCAGAGAGGACCTGGGAGTAATGGCAATAAAGGAGTACAAACTGGAACCTCACCATCAGAATTTAATGTTATACCCAGGACATTAAGTCCCTCAGCCACCACCTTCTAGCACATGTATGATAAAAAGGGTTGGGACTTATAAGGGCAATAAAGTTGGGACAATCATATAGGTACTAGGGTTTGACATGATAGGTACTAGGGTTTCATGTCCAGGGAATGACATTAAACTATCTGATGGTGAGGTTCCAGTTCATGAGGTTTGGGGAATCACCACTGCTCCGGAGTGGTAGTACCTGTTAGAGTCCCATCTATGGATTAAACAGAAAAATATGTTTATAAAAAAAAAATGATGAGTACCTATCAAGAATGAGTTTATTTCAAAACTTTGTTGGCATTAAATGACCCACTGAGGCTGATATGCCATTTAACAAAACAAAACAAACAAATTTACCTGTGGTGAATTTATGGAAAAAGTAACAAGGGAATAGGAAATTCACCAGCAGTCCCCAAACACCACATGCATATCCTGATCAGGGGAAGGAGATACCCTTGTTTGCCGTAGATTTTCCACAGATGCAGTGACAAATACGCCAAAAGTTGTTGATACCTGATGATGATGGGAGACAATTTGGATTTTCACCAGAGCCCCTTTTTCTCCATCGATGCATATTTACCAACCTCTCTACATGATTAGGATGCGGCGCAAGGTTAATTTTCTTCTCCTAGACAAGTTGCTTAACCAAGTTAAAGAGCCCAATCTTCCCTACTATTTACCCATAGCTAGAGGGAGAAAAGTTGGATTCATACTTTCCCCAAGGTTATTATAGCCCTATATGAAATTTAAACAGCCTTGTCCAAGATTTGAACTCGTCTCACTGTGTCCATTTCCTATGATGCTAACCATTACACAATGCACCTCTAACCTCACAGGATGTGACACAAGGCCAATTTCTTAAGTGGAGTTTAACAGGTTTGAATTCAGAGTTTTCCTTCTCCCAGACTGGTCACCTAACCAAAGTTAAAAAGCCCAGTCTGCCCTACTATTTACTGTGGACGAGCAGATTCCCAGCCCCCACGAACGAAACGAGTCCGGATATGTTTGGCCTGTGCGAGGGGGA
Source organism: Doryteuthis pealeii (assembly GCA_023376005.1). Classification (NCBI taxonomy): domain Eukaryota; kingdom Metazoa; phylum Mollusca; class Cephalopoda; order Myopsida; family Loliginidae; genus Doryteuthis; species Doryteuthis pealeii. The sequence continues at coordinate 54,724,213 of CM042176.1, forward strand.
GGAGTGTAGCGAGTGACCACAGAAATTGAACTCGTCACCTCTTTGTTGCTGAAATGCTGGTGAAATTCCGCACAAGCAGTGCAGAGTAACCTGGATGTAAAGTCTCATCGTGAGGATTGACGCGTGCTGATGAATGTCGAACGTGCAATTCAGAGTGAGGAGCCTGGATAAAACACAGCAATGGGATATTTAGGGACCCGCCCTACCAGATCAGGAGAGAAAGTCTGCTGTAACATTTTGGCTGTCGAAACGAGTGGAAGAGAGGATATATTTGGATAGTGCTAGTGAGAAGACTAGAACTGCTGGGAGAGCAAAGCAAGTACAACGACTACGACTGTCTGATAATCTGAAGGTCCCTGGTTCATTCCCGGGTTTCAACACCACTGATAACCTGAAGGAAGCAGTTTGCTAAAGCTAGAGGGAGAATTCATACCTTTCCCAAGGGTACTGACGCTATGTAAAATGCAAACAGCCTTGTCCAGGATTTGAACTCGTCTCACCGTGTCCATTTCCTAGAAGGTGACCATTACACTACACACCTTTTATATAACAAAAAAACTTAAATTAATTACAGATAGAAGTGTGTGTGTGTGTGTGTGTGTGTGTGTGTATGCGTGAAGAGAGAGGGAAGTTTTGTGAGAAAAACAAAGGAAGAAAGAGTAAAGACGTACAGAAAGAATGTATTTCATTGTAAGATGATGCAAGTATTAGCAAGGTAGATAACTGCGTAACTAAAAAAATTGGGTATATTTTCAATATAGAGTTACCTCCCTTATTCCTTAACAGATTTCATTTCCTTGATAAAATATCCAACTTTATCATATTTTTCCAAAAAATGAACCCTGTGCCACAACGTGCTTATGCAGAGGGATTGGTATATATATATATATATATATATATATATATATATATATATTATGTTTATAGTGGTGAAGGCTTGTGTTGGACCATCCACACTTTTTGGCACAGTCGATAGGAAAGAATTGGTGCATCAAGGGTTGCCACAAACCCAATCAACGACCGACCTCAGGAATTTTGAATTCAGAGTTATCCCTCTCCTAGACTGGTTACCTACCCAAGGCTGAAGTGCCCAGTCTGCCCTACTATTCAACCCATAGTTGGAGGGAGAATAAATGGATTCATACCTTTCCCAAGGGTATTAGCGCTATGTGAAATGCCAACAGCTTTTATATATATATAAGATAATCTAATTAGTCAGACGAACCTACTATTAGTTTCGCATAAAGCTCTTCAGGGCTAAAATCTGACTCCAGATTTTAGCCCTAAAGAGCTTTATGCGAAACTAATAGTAGGTTCGTCTGACTCATTAGATTATCTTTATTATTGGCTCTACTTAGGTATTGAGCACTTTTTACTTATTAGCTTTCTCCTAGCGGTTATATGAATATATATATATCTTATATACATATATATACATATAAATTGTTTTTTCTTTTGGCCAAATACTGTACCAATAGATTATTTTTTGTTGGTACGAATATCTTGGTCTTTTCTTTTTTTCAAAATTTTTTTTCTCCCTGGTTGATGTTTGGTAGTATATTTTTACAATCAAACTTTCTGCTGGGTTTTTTCTCTCCGCGAGGATTTACCAACACGCTTGGTATATTATATATATATATATATATATATATATATATATGAATATATTATTCAAATTTATATATTATACAAATTTTTTGTACAATAACAATTAAAAAAATGTAATATGTACTCAATGCTATTGTTATTGCCCAAGTCTTAATTAAAAGCTGTCTGCTTAATTGTTGCCTGTAGGGCGGCTTTTAAGTTAGTTAATCATAAGTTCCAGAAAATCATATTCCTATCACAAAAACAAAACAAAAAATTGTGAAAAAAAGAAAAGAAAGAAAATAGAAATTCTAAATTTAAAAAATTAGAATTTGAATTTTTAAAAACTGAAAAGAAAAAAAAAAGAAAATAGAATAAAAAGTTTAAATTTGAATTTTTTTTTAAATACTGCAAAGAAAAATGAAAGAAAATAAAATATAAATTTTAAAAAATGAATTTGAATTTAAAAAAAAGATAAAATACTGAGAAGAAAAAAAGAAAGAAAAGAATAAAAAAAATTTTAATTTTAAGAATTTGAATTTAAAAAAAAAAAATACTGAGAAGAAAAAAAGAAAGAATAGAAAAAAAATTTTTTTTAATTTTAAAAATTTGAATTTGAATTAAAAAAAAAAAAAAAAAAATACTGAGAAAAAAAAATGAAAGAAAAGAAAAAAATTTTTTAATTTTAAAAATTTGAATTTGAATTAAAAAAATAAAAAAAATACTGATAAGAAAAAAAGAAAGAAAAGAAAAAAATTTTTTTAATTTTAAAAATTTGAATTTGAATTTTTAAAAAAACAAAAAAACAAATATAGACTCACTTTGTATTGAATTAAATAAAAGAATTTGAAGAAAATTTTAAAAATATATAAACTTTAGAATTTGAATTAAAAAAAAACAACAGAAAAAAACAAACAAACATAAACTCACTTTGTACTGAATTAAAAAGTTATAATCCAATTTCTGCAGTTGAACAAGTTGTTTAAGAATTCCACACTTGACTGGACATTCATCATTCTTATAAATCTTTATGGCCAGTTCAGTGTCATCTGATTGGAGTCCAAGAACTATTAAATGACCTTTCCTAAATACAGACAAATATAATTGAAAGAAAGAAAAACACAATGAAACAAATACAATGTGTCTTTAAATACCTATTTGCTACACATACACACACACACACACATATATATATATCTAAATATGAGGAAAATAACAGATTGGGAAAAATCTGACAAAATGTGAGGAATAATTAAGGAAAAGTGAATAACAAACACAAAAAATTAAAGTTAATCAATACTTTGCCTCTATTGGTCTCAGGGGCTTTATTAGAATGAATTGTATTATTTTAAAACAAAATCATATATAGACCAGTGATTCCCAATGTGGGGGCAATATGAAAATATAGTAATATCAACATTTTTTTTTATTTTACCCTATATGGGTAAAAATTATGAATTTATAGGGTAAAATTGTAATTACAATCTAGCTGAGCACAACAGCTTGTGCAATCTAGTCAAGTGTTCACCCCCTAATGTTATCGTGCATCTGGCACCAGCTATATGCATGGCTTCTGACATGTTTAACTTTGCAGTTCTTCATCTGTTGCCCCCCCTCACCACCCACCACCCCCACAATTATGCACATTATAAAATGAATTTTATTTGATTAAATTTGAAGTTAAACCCTTTAGTTTTATTTGAAAGATACAATTTTTTATGTTATACTTCTTCAAAACTGATATTGTTATATCATACTAAACAATTAACGGGTGGGGGACATGAAGAAATTTGTGATAAAAAAAGTGGGGCATGGTACTAAAATGGTTGGGAACCACTGACAATGAAAAGGTAAAAGGAGGAGGTGGAGTAAGGAGATAGAGAAGGAGAAGTTATAAAGGAATGTTGTGGTACGTGCATGTCATCTTATAATTCAGAAAAGAGATGTCATTCAGCATTGAAATCTCACATACACCTTAATATGTTTATAATTTTTTTTAAGTACAAAATTTAGTTTTTGATATTTATTCAATGGATTTGTGGAACTCTTCCCAGTTCTTCATAAGTGAATATAAAAAGATCCGCTGTGGTTTTACCTACTCCCCTTCTCATTGGACTTGTCCAGGTGAATATAGTTTGCTATACAGTGCCTCTAGTTTCAATCGAAGACCCTCTGCCTGACCACAGAGCAAAGAGTAGTTTCTGTGCCTAGAAACAAGGGCCATCCTCCAGGCAGCATCTGTCCCCTTGCCTAAAAGGGGAAGGACTGGGTTTATTGGCCGGTGCCTAACACATCCCAAAAGGGGAATGCTGATGGAATTTTAAGCACTTCTTAGACCCAACTTGAGCCTCACCTTTATATATATATATCTTATTATAATGGAGATTGTGTGTTTTTCTGTCTGTAACCGAAACTATATTACTAATCGAGTCACAATTAACATAAATATTTACATCACATTCTGCATGATTTTATTTATATTCAAACCTCAATTATTAATAAAATTGCTTCACCTTTTTATTAGTGTCCATATCTACATACAAATAACATGCAATTGTATTTATATATACAAAAAATAGCGGTTTGCAGTGTGAATGGGAAGGCTAATTTGCATATTGATATTAAAAATTTGATTTTAATAAATATGTGCTTAGTATTATTGATTTCTAATTGTTTGGTTTTATTTTAATGAATATAAGCAAAAATCTCTTCAATGAATCTAAGATGAAATCCATTAACAAGAAAAAATAAGTGTAATTTTATTCTTTATTTCCTAATTTAACTAAATAGTTATATAAGTAAAATTCAGCAATGAAAGACGGGAGTGATGGAAGAGTAAGTTTACTTTCTATTTTTCTATTATACCCCCACTCTGTTTCAAATCTTTTTATCTGCCTTATTAGACTTTCTAATTTAATACGATATTTCATTACATTAAAACTTAAATACTTGCACCCAGAGGGTGCATAAATTTGCTAGTATATATAAAGATTTTTATCATTTAGTTGAAGCATTGTGTTTATATTGGTTTGGTGATTGGTTTTGAAGGCTATCACAATGTAAAGTGTAAAGAAAAATGCGGTAACTATAATGTTGTTTGTTTACCTTTGATTTATTCTGAATATTTCGAGATAAAGATCTCTTTGTCAGAAGATTTCTGAAAGTTAAATATGCAGCTGTTTGTTGCTAGGATCTGTCCATTCTGTTGTATGCCTGGGGATATCTTCCAAATTCTGTGTGTGTGTGTGGGGGGGGGGGTATATGTGTATGTCTGTCTAACATGTATATATGAGACAACCGCATAATCTTTACAGATCACTGGCGTCACTCATAATCTTACAAACTGTGAATTCTGAGATAATGTTTAAAACCATAGAGGCCCCTTCTGACCTTATCAACAAAAAAAGGCCCCTTATGACCTTATCAAAAGGATCTAGAGTGGCCCAATCGTGCTGCATGTTACCAAAATATTGCAAAACTTTTGACTCACCCTAGTAACATTAACTAATATATCTTTTTAATCTGTTTACAATAAAAATTAAAAAATCAATGGTAAAAAAGGTACTGAATGTAGTCTGCCACTTACCTTGGATTGATGTTGTATTCTTTGAATTGTTCAGGTAAAAGTATTCCATCCAAAACGCATCGTTTGTTTAGCGGCAATTTCAGAAGCAATCCGAATAAATTCTTCCAACGATAAGACAAGAACTTCGGATTCAAATTTCCTTTCTCGTCACCCCCAGCCGGTTGGGATTTTCCGATACCAAAAGTGCTTAAAAAGGAACCGCCACTACCATTGCTCATCATGGTTTTATCGCTCTTTTGAACTTTGGTAACTTCTTGCAGTTTGGCGCTGAGACAGGATTTCTTCTTCGGCCAAGTGTTGAAGGCAGCAGGAAATTCCGAGACGAGAATATTCCGTGTGTTCTGGCTCATGCAGGAAGCATAGTAAAAAGCATCGTGACCAAAAACAGAATTGCACAAGAACTGATCCTCGGAGATTCGCTTAAAGCATTTCCGCATTTGATTCAACTGGATGAAATTGACAACTTCACAATCAATGGCCTTTAGCATCGATGGAAATTCGGGATCCTTTGTGAATCTGGCCATATGGTGTTTCCGTTCACACCCACTCTTGTCGATTAAAACTTTGGGGCCTGCTTTGCCTGTAAACTGAACCTTGGCCAAGCTCGTGTTCGTATTGGTCATTTCTGACTGATTTTGCTTGGTGGGGAGTTTAACAGTATTCGTGCTGTTCTCTTGATTCAAATTTAGTTCTTGAAGTTTGGAATGGCCGTCAAGTTGAACCGTTTTGTCTTTGAGCAAAAATGTGGTACCAGTTTTTAGAATATTGTAACTGGCAGAGACCGGAACTTTCGGCTTGTTTTGGATTGGATTTTGAACTATGTTAGCCATCACTGAAGATCTCTTTGTTGCCGTTGCTAAACCATTAGAAGAATTCTTGGAAGCTGTTCCTCCTGAAGGTCTGTTGGTACCGATTCCTTCCTGAGGGTTCTTGGTGAACTGCACACCTTCTTGGTTCATCGTCTTCAAAGAATTGGTCAACAATGGTTTCCAGTCTAACTGGAAGTGTATAGAAGGCATGAAAAATGGTAAAGAATTCTTGGAAGGATCATTGGCATTAGTCGTAGAATTTTGGTTGTGATTTGAATTGGAACCAGGTTTGGGTTCTAAATCGTTTATAGAATTGTTCAGAGTGGCACTTTCATTTTTTGGGGTACTCTTCTGAGGAGGATTGTCAGTTTTGTCTTTGGCAGAGTAATTCTTTATCACTTGTTCACTGTAGGTGGTTCCGTTGTTTTGAGAAGAACCAAAAAAGTTCTTTGAGTCACCAGGTATTGGCTGAGTGGCGCCATTGATGAATGATACCAAAGTACGTCTGACTTTAGCATTGTCATCCTCTGTCTACAGCAAGAAAAAACAAACAACTATTTGTTTTAAAGTCTTTGCTATTTGAAATGTTCATTGTGTTAAAAAAAATGATAAACAAAACAAAATCTTTACAGGATCCAAAGAGATCAAAATAAATGTAGATATATAGAGCAACAGAACAATTCACATACCTAGGTAGTAAGATCTCATCCACAGAAAGCGATGTTAATACACGAATAAGAAAGGCATGGTTGACTATAAACAAATTTTCAGTCATATGGAAAACCGATCTCACTGACAAGTTAAAGCGACAATTCTTCCAGGCTGTGGTTATATCAGTACTGCTGTATGGTTGCACCACATGGACCCTAATGAGGCACCTTGAGAATAAGCTAGATGGAAGCTGTACAAGAATGCTGCATGCAGTCTTGAACAAGCTGTGGAAACAGCACCCCACAAAGAAGCAGCTGTATGGCCACCTGCCTCCCATCTCACAGACCATCCGTGTGAGACAGACTAGACATGCAGGACACTGTTGGAGAAGCAAGGACAAGCTTGTAAGCGACATTCTCCTGTGGAAGCCAACACATGGACATGCAAATATGGGCCGCCCAGCAAGGATCTACATTGACCAACTATGCGAGGATGCTGGTTGCTGCACAGAACTCCCAGGGGCAATGAATGATAGGGAAGTTTGGTGAGAGATTGTCATGGATATCCGTGCTGCTTGCATGACATGATGATGATAATGATAGAGGAAAAAATTTGACAAAAATCTTACAAAAAAAACAAAAAAACATACAAGGGTCATTCGATAAAAAAGGGAGAATTTTGCCAAAGGTTTTGACAATAAGAAAAACTGTTTACAATTGCATTTTTTCAAGGAAATTAATAGAGATAGATACTTTACTGTCCCAGAAGACAGTCAGCATGACATTCTTTACTGACTGTGGTACCCAGAACTTTTTCTTTACCAAGAATATACATGTATTGAGGGAAAAAACTTCCTCAAAATTTACAATAAATATAACACAAAAAACATAAAAATATAACAATTAATATAACATTTTTCGGTAATTTTCACCTTTAGTTGTCAAAATTCCTAGCATAAAATTGTGCATGCGCATTATCTGAAGTGAATTTAATTGTTATTAAGAACACATTTTATGATATTTTTGTGTTAAAGCATGTATTGTTTTTGAAAAGTTTCTAAGATTTATGTATTTCGCATGGAGACTTTCAAAATGGCTACCGTCTTGTTTCAAAGTGAAAGTCAGTTGGCTAAATTCCAAGCATAAAATTATCTGAAATGAACTTAATTGTTATTAAGAACACATTTTATGATATTTTTGTGTTAAAGCATGCAGTTGTATTGTTTTCGAAAAAGTTTCTAAGAATTGTTTATTTCACACGGAGACTTTCAAAATGGTTATGTTTCAAAGTGAAAGTCAAGGGAGGTTACTCTAATTGCCTTATTTGCTAGGAATTTAGCCAACTAAAGATGAAAATTACCACATTTTCTCTATCAAGAATGTAGATATACTGAGAAAAAGACTTCCTCAATATTTACAACGTATTACATACATACATACATACATACATATATATATATATATATGAGTCATACAATAATAAAAAAATGTGAATTTTGCCTAAGGAGTTGACAACAGGAAGCATTGTTTACAATTGCATTGTTTACAAGGAAGTCAATAATGATGGCTCATTTTATGTCTCAGAAAAGAAGGTCATGCTGAGATTCTTCTGAGATATGGAAGGAGTTTATTTGTTTATTAGCTGCAGCACTGCAACTTTACAAGATCCAGAAAAGTCAAAATAAATGTAGACGTACAGAGGGAAAAAAGGCCATCAAAATTTACAACAAATATAAACAAAACAAAACATACAAGGGTCATTTGATAAAAAAGGGAGAATTTTTCTTAAAGCATTGGCAGTAGGAGTCATTGTTTACAATTGCAAGGAAATCGATAGTGGTAGATCCTTTCCTGTCCCAGAAGATTGTCAGCATGATCTTCTTTATTGATCACTGCAGCCAGAACTTTTTCGCTACCAAGGTGTATAGATTTACAACAAATATAACAACAAAAAAAAAAACATACAAGGGTCATTTGATAAAAAGGGAGAATTTTCCCTAAGCAGTTGACAATAAGAAACCACTGTTTACAGTTGCACCTATTTCAAGGAAATCAATAATGATGGGTCCTTTCCTGTCCCAGAAGACTGTCAGGATGACCTTCTTTACTGACTGTGGTACCCAGAACTTTTTCTTTACCAAGAATGTAGATGTATTTAGAAAAAAACGTCCTCAAAATTTACAATAAATACAACGAAAAAACATAAAAATATAACAAAAAAAAAAAAAAAAACATACAAGGGTCATTTGATAAAAAAGGGAAATTTTTCTTAAAGCATTGGCAGTAGGAGTCATTGTTACAGTTGCAAGGAAATCAATAGCGATAGATCCTTTCCTGTCCCAGAAGATTGTCAGCATGATCCTATTTATTGATAACTCCAGCCAGAACTTTTTCGCTACCAAGGTGTATAGAGGGAAAAACTTCCTCAAAATTTACAACAAATATAACAAAAAAAAAAAAAAAAAAAAAAAAAAAAAAAAAAAAAAAACATACAAGGGTCATTTGATAAAAAAGGGAGAATTTCCCTAAGCAGTTGACAATAAGAAACCACTGTTTACAGTTGCACCTTTTTCAAGAAAATCAATAATGATGGGTCCTTTCCTGTCCCAGAAGACTGTCAGGATGACCTTCTTTACTGGCCATTGCACACAGAATTTTTCTTTACCAAGAATGTAGATATATTGAGGAAAAAATTTCCACAAAATTTCCAATAAATATGACCAAAAAAAAACATAAAAATATAACAATAAATATAACAAAAACAAACATACAAGTGTCATTTGATAAAAAAGGGAAAATTTTCCTAAGGTGTTGGCTAAATGAAGCATTGTTTACAGTTGCACCTTTTTCAAGGAAATCAATAATGATGGGTCCTTTCCTGTCCCAGAAGACTGTCAGGATGACCTTCTTTACTGGCCATTGCACACAGATTTTTTCTTTACCAAGTATGTAGATATATTGAGGAAAAAACGTCCTCAAATTTTACAACAGATATAGAAAAAAAAAAAAAAAAAAAAAATACAAGGGTATTTCAATAAAAAATGGGAGAATTTTTCCTAAGGCATTTGCTAAAGGAAGCATTGTTTACAGTTGCACCTTTTGCAAGGAAGTCAATAATGATGGCTCCTTTCCTGTCCCAGAAGACTGTCACAGGATGACCTTCTTACTGGCCATTGCACACAGAATTTTTCTTTACCAAGAATGTAAATATATTGAGGAAAAAATGTCCTCAAAATTTACAACACATATGACCAAAAAAAAAATTATGAGAGTCAAAAATGTCCTATGTCCTAACACATGACGTCACACCCACTTACCGTATATACTCGCAGATAGGTCGCACACATTTTTAAACCAAAAATTCTGCCAGAATCAGTAGTGCTACCTATCCATTCGACATAAATGTAAAACGGCACTAATTCAATTTTTATTTATCATTAAGTTGCAACGATCAGCGATTGCAATGATGCGAAATGCATACAATATGCATTTGAAAGATTTTGAAGCCTTTCATATACACAATTTTTTTCATCATACAAAGTGATAGCACGTGCGATACCCAGCCCTCATCATCTGCCAACTAGGAGTGATAACACAGTTATGGTAGCTAAGGTAGGACTGCCACTTCCTAGCGCTACCAAGCAGCTTTCGCCACCGGACAGGGTATTAAAAAAAAAATTTTAAAAAAATAAAAAAAAAAAGCAGAGAAGAGATTATATGATCCGTTCATCGGAGATGTTTTGTTATCAGTTGGTTTTTAAAAACGTGTTTGTTTTCGGCTGTTGAGTTGATTACGCGATTGCAGATGTTACGTAACAACACGGGAATGATGATTCCGCGCACGTATCATTTGTGTTGAAGGCTTTTAAACCTCGACCAGATCCAGCTAGATGCATTTTGCACCTCGGTTTGAAGACTGTGAGGCAATTTTCAATTTATATATATATATATATAGATTCCTACTGACTCATTGCTTTAAACTGACCTGATGCTGAGTTGACTGTTACGTTTTTTTACCCAGACTCATTTACAATTATAGTACTAAGAAACGCAAACCTTTATTTATATGTTTGTATTATGCATCACAGTCTATGACAAAGAATTCTAGATTTAATATTTGTAAACAAAGTCTTTGAATATTTGATAAGTTTTATGTTAGAATAGGTTGTTTAACCAGATTATATTGCAACCTATCTGTCAACTGCAAATGCCCAATTTGACAACCACAAATTAGGGGTGCGACCTATCCACGAGTATATACGATAAAGTTCTTTGCATAGAGAATCAACCCAGCACTCCACAACATAGGGAAACCTACATCCTTGAAAATAATCGAAGATAGTCAAAAGTACCCATACTCAGACTAAACAAATAGAGATCTTTGACAGTTTTTAAACTGCCTACAACCACAGTTGCAACATTTCATTTACCAAAAAGAAAAGCTGAATTATTAGATTTAAAAACCCAACATATTTCTAATTTTAAAGATTCTTAAATGTTACTTAATATACATAATAAACAATACAGAAAGACTTGAATCCAGCATTATTTCAAATTCTAATACTATCAAACAAAGGCCTGGTTTTTTCAATCTACCTTCATATTTAATTGATTCTTTAGTTATTGGAAGTGTCTATGTGTATGTATATATATATATATATATATAGTTGAAAATAACAGACAAGGATTTAGTGTTTAGCTTTTTATAGGCCTTTTCTTGTTGCTGAGCAAGATGTCGCAACTTCCAAGTACCGGTACCTTTGGTCATCATCGAGGACATGAGTATTTTGAAAATACAAAATAGCAAGAAGCCAACTTCTAAAGTACAAGAGAACCTCTCTATGTGTGTGTCACACCATGGACTTACTTAGTGATCCATGATACAAGGATGAGCTTAGACCGTAACACTGTGGTAAAAAATGGTGAGGTGCCTTTAAAAAAAAAAAAACAAGCCACATTCATGGCAATATTTGCCTGCAACTTAAAATAAATTATTTTCTATTTCAAAGAAAAAAAAAAAAACAGAGAGGGTGAGAGGAAATAAGAAAATTAACTTATTTTATCATTGCAAAATCTTTTCTTGGAATTCAAAACTGCATGCCATCATAGAAACCTAAAAATATATTCGTTCCTTGCATGCTTGTTTCATTTTCGACCAAAACAAATATCTACTTATCTTATTCTTTCCACAACATATGCTAAGCTAATAATGTTGTAATGTTTTATTTCTTTTTTTTGAAAATGTTCCACTTCAATGTATCATTGCTAATTATTCTAGTCATTATAATCTATGTTATTTGTCAATAAAAATATTTGATTTTAAATCATTTTACTTATTTTTATCAATTTTTTAAAGATTCTAGGAGACGTGATAGTAAAAAAGCTTGGTGCCTTTGAAGGGCTAAGTGAAAACTGAGAGAGAGCTGAATCGTGTCCACTCAGGACAGCTTACTGGATTTGAAAAGGATAGGAAACCCGCTTCGCATTGGAAATGCGGGTTTAGACAGTGAATAGGGAAATTCGTTCCACAAGGGGCGAATTACAAAAAGGGAAGCAATTCAGCTAAGAAAATATTTTTAAGGGTCAAAGGGAAATAACTTCTATGAAAAGAATTCTATCTATACGTAACGTGATATTTACTGTTATATCCCGAGATGTAGGAATAACAAATTGATAATAAAAACAATGAAATATGTTTAACATATAACAATAGTTGTTTCATTTATTCTCACTGACAGGGAAATACAGTGGATGGTTTGGGATAGAATTCAGCTATGTGTATCATACGTGTGATCACTTATGGCCAGTCCTTGTCTGCCTGACTGTCCGTATTTTGTCTCCCTCCTTGTTAGAGAGTATCCGGTTTGAATCGTTAGGGGGAGATAACTCTCCTAACAATTACTTTTTACAAATAAAAAACATAAATTTTGCAAATTCAAAAAAAAAAAAAATTGCTGCAGTACCCTTCATCGTTGTTTTGGTGCCCTCAATTTTAAGAAATCCACCAAAGTAATTTTTGGCCTGGCCCTCTCTTAGGCTAAACTCATCCCTGCTAACGATATAGAGTGAAGTTAAAAAATAAGTATACTGTTCATATTGTTGAGAAAAAAACACACACACACACACAGAGCTTTCCTTTTCCTAGACTGGTTGCCTTAACAAGGTTCAAGAGCCCAGTATGTATTTACCCAACCCCTCTGTCATGGGTAGGATGTGACACAATGTGCTTGGTCAATACTTAGATGGGTGACCTCTTCAGAAAAGAAGGTGTGTGCCAGACTAAGCAATGCTTCCTAAATAACAAGTTAAGCAACTATGTGCTTGTCAATACTTAAACATGTGAACACTTCAGAATGGATATCCACAAAGGTCAATATTTGACCGTAGTACTAATCAATAAAAATCAATAATCAATCAGAATAAAAGATAGATAAAAATTGATATACCGTATATACTCGCAGATAGGTCACACAAAAAATTCTGCCAAAATCAGTGGTGCGACCTTTGACATAAATATAAAAACAGCACTACCTTCATTTTTATTTACCATTAATTTTTTTTTGTTTTGTTTTGTTTTACGGCATATCAACCTCAGTGGGTTATTTAATGCTGATAAAGTTTTGAAATAAATCAATTCTTAATGGATGATACAATTTTTTTATAAATACATTTTTCTATTTAACCCATAGATGGGACCCTAACAGGTACTACCACTCCGGGCAGAGTGGACCAGGGAGCAATGGTGATCTTCCCCCCTCCAAAAACTTCACCATTAGATAGAGTTTAACATCATTCCCAGGACATGTAGACCCTCAGCCACCGCCTTCTAGCACCCATATCATAAAGAGGGTTGGGGTTGCCATAAAGCAATAGGGTTGGGAAAATCATATAGGTGCTAGGCTTGACGGACCAGCCGATTGATCGGAAGGGGCCTCTCCGACCGCTCGTCTAGCCCAAGATAGGGCCAAAGTGGAGTATCGCAAGTCATGAACTGCTCATCCACCTGGGTTCTATCCTTAAGCATCACGGGTCGCCACCCACGGCCAACAGGTGGCCCCATTGGAGGAGTCTTACCCCTCTGCAGAGGTGCAGTCGGGCATTCTAACGGCCCAGCCGACAGGGCGGTATTTACCATTAAGTTGCAACAATCAGTGATTGCAATGACATAGAATGATATCACATAGAATGATATCATATAAACTGATGAACAAATGAAAAGAATGTTCGAAAGTGATGACAGGGAAGAAGAATTTGTAGGATTCAGTCCTGATGAAGTTAAATAACTATGCTTATGCCTAAATGATTAAACATCTTTTTCTAAATTCTTCTATATTGTTTGTAATGGTTGAATAGATAATTATTGACTTTTTTATTACTGACTTGATAATTATGCTTTTTTACCTGGGCTTATTTATGATTATAGTACTAAGAAACACAACCCTTATTTCTATATGTTTGCATTAGGCATCACAGTCTATGACAAACTTTTCTAGATCTAATATTTGTAAGCTTGAAACAAATGTTGAATATTTGGTAAGTTTTATGCTAGAATATATTGTGAGGAAAAAAATGAGTAAAGAAAAGAAATGTAGATGGATAAAATGAATTTTATCGATATCACTTACACATGTGTTTCGGTCTGTTTATCAAAATGTATACGGATTTACGTTATTATTATTATTAAAATAATCAGATGGAGTTGAAATGATGATGATAATAATAATAGGAAAAATGCATAAAATGTTCTGTACACAGATTTTGCCGACCTTCATCAGAGTAGCATTTTTATTTTTTGAGTTGGAGACAAGAAGACATTCTTGTCCCCAACTCAAAAAATTTTAAAAAAAAAAAAATAAAAAAAATTTTAAAAAAAAAAAATAAAAATACTACTCTGATGAAGGTCGGCAAAATCTGTGTACGGAATATTTTATGCATTTTTCCTATTATTATTATTATCATCATCATCATTTCAACTCCATCTGATTACTTTAATAATAATAATAACGTAAATCCGTATACATTTTGATAAACAGACTGAAACACATGTAAGTGATATCGATTAAAAGTGATATCGATAAAATTCATTTTATCCATCTACATTTCTTTTCTTTACTCATTTTTTTCCTCATATTGTCGAATTCATTTCCCATTCTCACAGAATATATAGCCAGATTATAATGCGAACCTATCTGTGGGTCAACTGCAAATATCCACTTTGACAACCACAAATTAGGGGTGCGACCTATCCACTGGTGCAACCTATCCACGAGTATATACGGTAGTTGGTATCCTCACCATCTCCGATAGCTTTGTCCTCCTGGGTGGAATTTTATCCCAAACAACAGTCGGTGTAAATGATTCCAAATTCAAAAGCGCCTGCAGATCCTCACTGTCTTTGATGGTTGCAATATTGCAGGCTGCATTTGGTAGCGCCAAGGATTTCTGGTTTTTCAAAGAAGGCAATTTATTCTTCTGGGCAGCTTTCGACTCAGATTTCTTAATATTGTATTTAATTTTCGATTCCTTTTTCTTCTTCATCCTCGGAGATTTCCCGTTGGTCTTACTCTGGATTCGAGCCTTACTACCAAGCCGTTTATTTGCCACAGTCACCCACTGGTTATCATTCCCAGGAATCGGAACCACAGGATAATACTCCATCCAGGGCTTTTTTTTCTCGGCTATCTTAGCATTGGAACCTTCCAGGGAAGGATTAATTTTCAATAGCCCATTGTTCTTGAAGGGGATTGCCCAAGGAGTTTCCTCCCCGTCAGAAAAATGTCTTTGATCCCAATCTAATTCATCACATGACATATTGTCTCCACTGGAAACGGATAAGGCATCTTCTCCCTGGAGTGCTCCAATGCAATCCGAAAGATCATCCGCTTGTCGTTGCTGCCTCTTCATTTGACGTTTCATTCTTTTTTTCTCTCTCTTTTCTCGGAGACGAACTTCGTCAGCCAGTAATTCAGAAATGGTTTCTTCCTGCCTCTCACGGCACATGGCGTCAAAATAATTAAAAAAACGTTCCATCATCTAAGAACAGAACAAAGTTATTATCCCTCAAAAATATGTTAAACACTTCCTCATAGAATGTGGGGCTTATAATATATATATATATATATATATATATATATGAAAATATATCCGACCCCCTGTTTCGAAATCGATAAGTTGGTCTTCATATTATCCATTAAAAAAAAGACTGTTTTTTTACAGGGGAATGGGTTGAACTTTTGTTTCTGTAAACAGTCTTTTTTAATGTCGCTCTTGATGAAGACCAAAAAAACAGTAAGCAATAAAAGATTCATTCATTGTATTGAAAAAAAAAAATTTTTTTTTTTACAATAGAAGAGGTGGGGGTAAAGGGAAAATAAAAACGAGTTGCATGCTGACTAGTTTCGATCCTCACTCAACAGAGTAAATGGGACAAGTAAGAAAATAAAAAAAGAAGAAAAGAACAATTTCTTTTCTTAACCTCAAAAGGGGGAGGGAGAGAAGATCTAAAGATTGATGATATTCAAACCAAGTAAGCCCTCTCTTTGTTTACAAAGAGCAGGCTTACTGGTAAGAATATACAAGGTCTCCAAAATTTTGAGGTGATAAAAAGAGTGTGACTTGCTCCAACTGAGAACCAGTCAACACTGAATGAGTTGGCGCAATTGGGGTTACTTATGAGGTGCTCGCCTATAGAGGAACCATAAGTGTTCCTCAGTACATCGTTCGGACTGACGATTCCATTTCTAATCTTAGTGGGGACGTGTTGCTTAATGCGGGCATCCAATCGCTGGTTTGTTCTTCCTATGTATTGCAAACCGCAAATACATTTGTATGCATAAATCATAGTTATTATGGTGGTGGTGGTGGTGGGGAGAACATCCTTGCCATTGGGTACCAACATAGGTTTTTGTTTTAAAAACAACACACAGATTAGAAGAAAGGTAACAATATTGTACACATATTGTATATATATATATATATATATATATATATATATATATAGAAATACGGTGAGGAAATTAATCCAACAATATGAGAAGAAAATATTTTCAAAAAATATAACAAACACAGGATGTTACGATCAGGGAAACAATTTTATGTGTCAATACTAAAGTATTTCAGTATTAAGCCATCATCAGGACACTGTTAAGGAATGTTTTTGTGAGGGACAAAATGAAAAATGTTAAGTGTATAGTGAATGTGTGAATATGATGTTATCAACTGTTAATTTTTATATGTGTGTTTGTTTACGAAAGCTGATGACGTATTCTATATGGATATAAATGTTTAGAAAATAAGAATCTTATTTTCTAAACATTTATATCCATATAAAATACGTCATATCTTTGTTAGCATTTCATTCTCCGCCTATTCACGTTTCTGCATGCGTCATCCTATGATCTTCACCTTCCATTTTTGCACATGCAATGATCACGTCATCAGCTTTCGTAAACAAACGCACATATAAAAATTAACGTTAATAACATCATATTCACATATTCACTATACACTTAACATCTTTCATTTTGTCCCTCACAAAAACATTCCTTAACAGTGTCCTGATGATGGTTTAATACCAAAATACTTAAGTATAGACACATAAAATTGTTTCCTTTGATCGTAACATCCTGTGTTTGTTATATTTTTGAAAATATTTTCTTCTCATATATATATATATATGTATATAGTAAATAAGTAAATTTGCCCAGTGACCTAGTGTTGGTATCACCCAGTGAGAGAGTCTATCCCCTTTCCACTAGTGCTAGACCAGGGAGATTGTTTTTGCATCTAGGATGGAGCGCCACACCTACCATCAGGTTCCCACTTTACAGCATAGATCAGATTACCCAATCTGTGCTCCTTGTTCACTGAGCTGGTGAGGACAGGTACTTGCGAATCCTATGTGGATGCTCTACCACCTGAGCTAAACTGGACCATATATATATATATATATCTCCATTCGTTCTTAAAGAATATTTCTTATACAATCTGACTTTTATTTGTCGCCGGTGTTTATACTTGAAAAAGAACCGGTCGAAAAGGCCTTCGTATTCCCCACATTTTATATTTTATTTTCATAATAAAATATTACCATCTCATAACTTGTATGATCTCCCTACATACATATGATTCCTCCAATTTTCCTGTACCAAAAATGTATTTATATATATATATATATGAATAAATTTTTGATTGAGAAGAAGGCCTTGAATCGGTACACATTCTCTCCTGATGATCCCATCATTTGTTTTTTCAATATATCAAATTCACACTGTCGGATTAATTTCCTTTTATTTCACATATATATATATATATATATATATTGTGTGTATATCAGAATATGTATATATAGAATGCAAAGCTTTCTGCAAGGGGCGGATACAGTCAGCAATGAAGGAATACTCCATATTCCCTAGATATCCAGAATAGGAGCCTCACACCAGATGTAATTTAGTGCCCTACCAAGGACACCATTGGGGGGGGTCTTACCCATATACGGGGGGCGGGATACAATCAGCAATGAAAGGGTACTCCATACTCTCTAGATCTCCAGAACAGGAGCCTCACCACCAGATGCAGTTTAGTGTCCAACCAAGGACACCATTTGTTGGGGAGGGTCTTACCCTTCTACAGGGGGCGTGATACAGTCAGCAATGAAGGGGTACTCCATACTCTCTAGATCTCCAGAACAGGAGCCTCACCACCAGATGCAGTTTAGTGTCCAACCAAGGACACCATTTGTTGGGGAGGGTCTTACCCTTCTACAGGGGGCGGGATACAGTCAGCAATGAAGGGGTACTCCATACTCCCTAGATCTCCAGAACAAGAGCCTCACCACCAGATGTAATTTAGTGCCCTACCAAGGACACCACTTTGGGGGGGGGGGTCTTACCCTTCTACAGGGGGCGGGATACAGTCAGCAATGAAGGGGTACTCCATACTCCCTAGATCTCCAGAACAGTAGCCTCACCACCAAGAATGTAATTTAGTGCCGCTAGCGCAAGGACACACGCACATACTGCGCAAACAGTCTTGTCCAGGATATGAAGTCGAGTGACATTTTTCATTTTCTAGAACAACAGGATGTTGGAAACGTAAAGAACACATATCTTCGAATTCAGCATCTTTATTACAACAAAAATATTATGCATATTATATTACTGTGTTACTTTTCTGCTAATGCACGAAGAGAAACGCAAACAGTCTTGTCCAGGATATGAACTAGAGTGACATTTTTCATTTTCTAGAACAACAGGATGTTGGAAACGTAAAGAATTCAGCATCTTTATTACAACAAAAATATTATGCATATTTATTACTGTGTTACTTTTCTGTTGAGATTTTTCCTATTGTTTGCGCAAGCGAATAAATACCCTCTTCGAGGAATGTGGCTGTACTTAATTGTTCCCCAGTTAATGCCTTGGGGCCTTTTAAGAAATACACCATAAATATGCCCCACAGACCACATTGTCAGTGATGTAGTCCCAGGATCATTAGGCGTTTCGGGTCTTGCAACATCATACACCTTCACCTGGGTGACCCAGCTAGTGTGATCAGGCATCAGCTCGTGGCCAGGGAACAAGATCTCAGCAGCAAATAAACCATGTGGCGGACATTGAGGCACTTATATCCAAATAATCCAGGCACTTCACGTGGTGTAATGGTTAGCAAGGTAGATTTGCAGACCATTGTTAGTGAGTCGATCCTCATTGGGCGCCCCATACTTCTGGCCTTGTGCCACATCTAAGCTAAGCTTAGTAAATAACTATATCAAATAATCCAGGCACCTCACGTGGGTAATGGTTAGCAAGTAGATTTGCAGACCATTGTTAGTGAGTTCGATCCTCATTGGGGCCCCTATACTTCTGGCCTTGTGCCACATCTAAGCTAAGCTTAGTAAATAACTATATCCAAATAATCCACGCACCTCACGTGTGTGTAATGGTTAGCAATCTAGATTTGCAGACCATTGTTAGTGAGTTCGATTCTCACTGGGTGCCCCATACTTCTGGCCTTTGTCCACATCTAAGCTAAGCTTAGTAAATAACTATATCCAAATATCCAGGCACCTCATGTAGCCTAATGGTTAGCAAGCTAGATTAGCAGACCATAGGTAGTGAATTCGATTCTCACTGGGTGCCCCATACTTCTGGCCTTGTGCACATCTAAGCTAAGCTTAGTAAATAACTATATCCAAATAATCCCAACAGTTTATAACTACGTACGTGCATAAAGGGATTTATAAATGAAAACTAATAGATCCCCTCTGTGGACCCCTACGCTCTGCATATTCACCCACCCGCTGGATCTATATGAGCAATTGTGAGAAGCCTTGGCCAGGCCTTGCATAAAATAATATTGACCCTGATGCTAAACTGTATAATTTGTGGTAACTATGATGTTTGTTTACCTTTGATTTATTCTTATATTACGAGATAAAGATCTCTTCGTCAGAAGATTTCTGAAAGCTAAGACTGAGCTGTTGCATTTCGTCAGAAGATTTCTGAAAGCTAAGACTGGAGCTGTTAGCTTGCTGCTAAGGTTTGACCATTCTGTTTTATGCTGGTGGTATCTTCTAAATTCCTGCATGTGTCTATTTGTAAGTCTGTGTATGCATGTTTATATGAGAAGACCTGTTCTGCACTCTTGCACCTTCGATGCACAATGTCTAGACCCCAAACGTTGTGATGTTCTGTGTTGGCCGATTTGAAGGGCACGAGTCAGAGACAGGTTCACAAGGATTAAAAACAAAACAAAACAACAAACTACAAAGTTTGAAAAGACGCGGATGGAAGAAGAGATTCTGTGATACTTAGCGATCTATCTCACTAGCTATCGGCTCCCCTACCAGCGACCTTCACACCTCAACGGCCCGGGTTCTAACTGACTAAGGGCTGGAGCTTAGCGAATTATCTAAAATTCTCCCCACCACCCATCTGCTGCTGGACCACACAGATGGCTGGCACTTAAATTCAACGCCAACTTTTAGACAACATTATCCCTTAAAACTAAAGCAGTTATTCCTCTTACTGACTTAACGTCTCCATACTTCGACCATTAATTTTTTCAAAAGAGATATCCTCATAAAATAAACTTTTTTGCTTTTAACACCTAATGCCTAAAAATATTATCACTAAGTGGCTTACTTCATGGTGGCCGTACGGTCTCTTTGTGTCCTCAAAAGGACAACCACCCACCCATTTACCTATGCCTGGGTTTTAACATCTATTTTTATTCATTTATTTATTCTGACCATGTTCTCCTTCCATCATAGTATCACATTTATGTGTGTGTGTCCAACAATGTCTGATTATCATTCCAGGTTTGGCCTACCCTCCCTTTTTTTTTGTAGGANCACTTTAGGAGGGGAGGGGGGGTCTTACCCTTCTGCAGGGTGGGGGATACAATCAGCATATTCTAAGCCCCACAACAGGGCAATTGACACTAAAGAGATTACCGCTTTTGGAGTGAGTAAGATTTTACAAAGCATATCACACATTCCAATTATACAATACCCATAACAAGGGAGTCAGGGTCTCCAAATTCATAAGCGTCTGGGTGAAGAGCGATCCGTGTTCCCTCAACACGGAACTGTTTCAGACTCTGCACATACGGCAATAATTTCTGATGTGTGCTTTAGCCATTCTTTGCCGTTTTTCCACTTCACTGATGACCATAATGGTAAGATGTACGCAGTCACATTCATTTGCTTTGTGTTGGTAATGGGCAGAGGCAATCTGAAAAGAGAAACACACAATACCAAGTCAAAATCTAATTAATATGAATTTATATATGCTAGCAAAACAAAATGCCCCACGAGCGGTGTTAAGATTTAATTTTTGAAAGATATTTGTTCTGAGGGGATGAGAGTTAAAAATTCAATGTTAGAGGGTAAAATCATCAGTTTTAATAAAGGAATAAAAATTCAATGTTAGAGGGTTTGTATCATAAGTAAAAATCATCAGTTTTAAATAAAGGAATAAAATTCAATGTTAGAGGGTTTGTAATCATAAGTAAATATCATCAGTTTTATTAAAGGAATAAAATTCAATGTTAGAGGGTTGTATCATAAGTAAAATCATCAGTTTTAATAAAGGAATAAAAATTCAATGTTAGTGGGTTTGTATCATAAGTAAATCATCAGTTTTAATAAAGGAATAAAATTCAATGTTAGAGGGTTTGTATCATAAGTAAAATCATCATTTTATTAAAGGAGTAGAAAAAATAAAACAATTCAAAATGGAAACTTAGTTATGTCCCCCTCAAATAAAATGTTGTTGTTAGAATAATCATACTCAAGTCAATTTACCGCGGAATTGGCAAGACAAGACAGGCAAGCAGTCGTAACCCAACGATTCTGGTATGCTGTAAAGGACCACTGCAAAGTGGCAGGATTTATGGAGCCTCAGAGGATCATACAAACCAAGCAGCCAATCAGGACTCAGGGAATGGAATCACCCAAATGCATGAGTGGACTGTTCTGAACTCCCATTAAGTACCAGTTGTCTTTGACACTGGTTCAGTTGTGCTTGGCCAGTCACATTGTTCAAACCAATTGTTGACTGACTAACTTCATAGTTGCCCGCATCTATTAATTAAATAATATTTTGATATTTTACACATACATTTTACATAAATCTAAGTATTTATTTAATTTTAGTCAACCTCTGATACTGAAAAAATGACAATTTCTTGTTTGTATAAATTTTCTCATAAAACTCTATACGTTAGATAATTTTAAATATATATTAAGATAAACAAACTATATGTAAATATATGATACCAGTCATGTATTTATTTTAAAAACCTATTTTAAAAGAAAAACATAAGGAACGTCTAAGGTGGCATGCTCAAATTTGAGTGTATATAATACAAGGTTGTTCTTTATTCTGTGTTGAAAGTGTGGACTGTTGACTTGAACAACAGCAACTAGCTAAGCATAACTGAACCTCTAATCAGTGTGTGTGGGGGATCGCAGTCAAGTCTGACGCAAGGTTCCAATCGACAGTCTAAACACTCCCAACTGTATCACGCCTCCAAAATCCAATATCCAAAATTATTCTTTGTCCCGCTCGTGCTCGACAACAAAATACTACTGCAGTCGTTCTCCCTGGATGAGAATAAGTCCTTTAAATACACCTCAATTTCACCTACATCCGGGCTCCTCACTCATAATTGTCCGTGCAGCATGTGCGACACTCGTCAGTACGGGCGCGACCACCTACATCCGGGCCACTATGCTTATTCTTATTTCACTGATCCGTCCACAGCTCTCACTTCTGAAGGAAGCAGGTTTTGACTCTAGGTCAAACCTACACGCCAGGCAAAGTCTAGCCTGCTTCCTTCGAGAATACAGCAAGTCTTCACGCCGCGCCACTCCTCTGTCACACCGTGTTGCACGAGGTTAGGTCTCCTCTCTCACACTACAGAACCATGCCAAGACAGTTGGTACTTATTGAAATCAAGAATAGTTATTCATTTTTTATCAATGAAAAAAACTTGTTATATTCTTAACTTCTTTTGTAGCTGGAACATTTGCCTGAACTTTTAATGAACTTTTACTCCAAACTCTTTTTGAGTTTTTTCATTTGATAAAAAATGCTTTTATTTTAAAAATAAAATTTATTTTATTTTTAAACACAAATACACATTTTAACATTTTTTTTTAAATTTCCGTAATGAGCGAGAGCGTCTGTGCCTCGGGATCTATGATATTTTTTATTTCGATTTTTCCATTTGCTTTGAAAAAGACCTCTCATAGGGTCGAAACAACGTTTGTCAGCAACAACATATAACATTTGTTGTTTTTTCTTTTCTATTTAACTTTTCTTCACATATTGTCGGATTATATCCATTTACCTTATTCAATATATATATATATATATATATATAAAATGAAAGATAACAAATTAAAAAAGGTTTGCTTAGAAAAGTGCTCAATGCTAAATAAGCAGAGCATGTTTAAAACCTAATATACAAGTTTAT
This sequence comes from Doryteuthis pealeii, assembly GCA_023376005.1. Taxonomy (NCBI): domain Eukaryota; kingdom Metazoa; phylum Mollusca; class Cephalopoda; order Myopsida; family Loliginidae; genus Doryteuthis; species Doryteuthis pealeii. The sequence goes on from CM042176.1 coordinate 54,747,828, forward strand.
GCGACTTTTTTACTATTCACCGTTCTTATGATAGTGCAATACATATGAAAACTAAGTAACAGTAATATAGTCCCATAAATCTCAATATTTTAGGTTTTATATTATTTAAATCCTGCGAAACAGGTAGCTTGCTAGTATGGATATCTACCAAGTGTCCACGCACTCTAATTAAAAAAATTATCTTTCTACAAACGTTCATAAATATTTCCAAACCAATAATAACTTTATGAGATAAAAATTTAAAAAATGATAAATATCTGCTCCTGTCAATGTGTATTTTTTGTAGGTATTTATCTAACCACTCCCCTAGTGATGATAATAGTGACACTAATTTTAAACTGTGGAATTGAAAAAGTCAGCCACCCCAGGATGTTGTTGTAACTTATAAAAGTTTTGGTGCAAATTTTTTAATAAGTTGGTGAGTGGCCTTATCGTTGTATCAGCCAACAACGAGGAAGGTCTAATCCCCTTTTCACAAGGTTTGGTTTTGTTTACGGCATATCAACCTCAGTGGTCATTTAATGCCGATAAAATTTTGAAATAAATCAATTCTTAATGGATAACAATTTGTTTATTAAACATCATTTTTCTATTTAACCCATAGATGGGACCCTAACAGGTACTACCACTCCGGGCAGAGTGGACCGGAGCAATGTGATGAAGGGGTGCTCCACATTCCCCAAACCTCCAAACTGGAACCTCACCCATCGATAGAGTTTAACTCATTCAGGACATGTAGACCCCAGCCACCGCCTTCTAGCACCCACATGATAAAAGGGTTGGGGCTTGCCATAAGGGCAATGGGGTGTGGGACACATTTGCTAGGGCTTGGGCCGTCCAAGTATTATGTGGAGGGAGAATAGTTGGATGCATACATTCCCAACGTATTAGCGCTATTGTGAAAATGCAAACATTTAACGCGTCTCATCTGTCTGTTTACGTATGACGTAACCATTACACAAAGATCGGTTGTAGGCAGTTCCCTGTAAATATTTTCTGGTGATGTATGATGACACGAAGACGACTTGAGTTGAACGTAGAATATTTTTCATTACTTCCAAACCCCGCTGAAAATACTGAAATTAAAATGAGGGATAAACAGATTACTAATTTACAAAAGGGGTCTTATTAACAAATGCCACCAGCAACTTCACGGGAAAATTGAAAGAAAACCATACCTGTGCGCCATACAGTACTGTAGCTGTCGGCCTTTGAGTGCGCCTAATAGTTGATATATTTATTTTTTACCCTAAAAATATACCCTTAAATTTGGGACAGTGTAGGGAAACAACTCTGTTGGCGTCTGATAATAGGTACAACCGAGCCTGAATTGCATTGTGCGGAATGTTATTCAACAGGTTTCCTTAGGGCAAAATAGGGACTTCCGCCTGGCTGCATCGCCAGCAAAAAGGTTGTGTAGGAAAATATCGTCCTAAAATAGAACTTTAGTCTTTTAGTTAGTTCTCGGTACATGCCGTACTGGGCGCACAGATGTTTCTTTCGCATTGTTCCCGGTGAAGTTGCTGGCATTTGTTAAAAGACCCCTTTCTGAAATTATTATTGTTTTATAACCCTTTTTATTTTCCAGGTATTTCATCGGTGTTGGAAGTAAATAAATTATTCTACGTTTCAACCATCAGTCGTCTTCGTTGTCATCAATACATCACCAGGGAAAATATACCAGGGAAACTGCTACAAGTACCAAGAACTAACTAAAAGACTAAAGTTCTAATTTTTCAGCCTGCGGAAGTCCCTATTTGCCTAAGGAAACCTGGTTGACTTTCCCATAATGCTATTCAGGCCCTGTGGGTCACTTGATTATCAGGACCCTAACAGCAGTTGTTTCCTTTACACCGGATCCAAATTTAAGGGTATATTTATATACCTCTGTTTAATTTCTTATGATATGCCATTTCATCACAAACATCAGTTCAAATTGCTTCTATGTGCCTCCAAAGAATAACCAAATCAGCCAACCCCTCCAAAGAACAGTAGTTACTGTCATATATTGAATAACAAAAGGACAACCCTTAGATTGTACCTGCTTTGCGAAAAAAATAACACAGGTAGTCATGACGTTAACCACAGAAGGTTTGCGGGCTTGGTAGGTGTCGTATACAGTCTGGACAAGAAAAAACCTAAACTCGGGCGCGAGGTTTTGGGATTGGCCCCATTTATTGGGGTCTGGTTCCATGATATTTTACGCTTGAATGGTCTGTCCTCCCACTTTGTCCAAGCTCCTGTTGGCGAGGCCCTAACATATTTGCGATATTCAATTTTTCATTCGACACCTTGTTTCCGCACTTCCTGTTTGCCAGATTAACTATTGTTTCCAATTCTTTGGCGCCGAAATGAAAATTAAAAAAGACAAAGGAATGCAGAACAAAGGATATCCAGACAGAATCTGGATAGAAGAAAGAAGAAGAGTGATAAACAATCAAAGGCTTTGCTGCTGACCGGGTCTCAAACAAACTTCCGAAAAAACGAACAAATAGCAGATGACAAAGGACTTCCATCTGGACTGGTGACAAACTAGGATTGCAGGTCACACCGTACAGTTCCGGTGTAATTTGCAATAGACCAGAGGCGATTGCTGGGTAAAAATTGAAAAAGTGACGGTTAACCGAGAGTTCAGCAGTTGAGATTGGTAGCCGCTAAGTTCAGTCACTCCCGTCGACTCTTCGAGAAGGACTTGGTTTATAACTACCAGTTCACTTTCACCACTCTTCAAGCCGGCGTTATCACGACTCACACCTCCTTTCATCCACGCCACCGAGGAAGAAAATAAAGTTCCAGCTTTCTTTTGATACCTGTGTTGCTTTTTAATCCAGTGTTACTACACACAAGCCTGTCAATGAATACAGTATATAACAGTCCTCCTGGATAAGGGCGACGTCTTCCTTGCCTTTTGCCTGGCTACTTTGTGTTGTTTTGCAGAAAATAGCCGGAGACCTGCTGTTCCTTTGGCTACTATCCCTACCATTTGCCTTTTGCTTAAGTCTCTCTTCAGCCACCTGTTAATTCCTTAGTTTGCTTTCCATTTCTCCCCGTCCTAATCTCTACACGGCTGACCCTTTAGATTGGTTGGATTCGTTGTAGATCATGGCCTCCCTGTTCTAGTTACTATAATTCCTCCTTAAGGCGCTCGAATGCGAAGCTGCATTCCGCCTTATTCACAACTCAAAAGACGGCTGAAACGGGCTTCCGTTTCATAACAAAAACCAATAGCAGAAACGTGCTTCCGTTCTTAGTATACCACCATTAGGACAAAGTCTAGTCCTCCTGCACATAGGAACTGCATCCCCAAAGCGGATGTCCGCAGAACAATCTTTAGTCAATAAATCAACCACAGCAGGTTGAATTCAGAGTTTTCCTTCTGCTCCCTAGACTGGTTGCTACACAAGGTTAAAGATCCGGATCTGCAACCACTAGTTATGTCCATCAGGAGGAGAATAGTTGGATGCACACATTTTCCCAAGATAGAAACCATTACACAAACACCTCCACAGAATGCCAAAACCGCCAATCCCTCCTAAGAGCAACCCTGTCATATTTTGAATACAAAGACATTTAGGACTAACCTTTAGGACAAAGTCTGGTCCTCACTGCCACGTAGGACTGCATCACAAATTGCGGATGTCCGGCCGAACAATCCTTGCGTGAACGTATCAATGCAGCACATAAAAGGTGAGGAAAAACTGATCAACGTGACAATGTCATACAATTGCGTCAGATATTTTTGGCACGAGGCTAAAACCCGAGCGATGACCTTCTGTTGTAGACAATCTCTTTGTAGGCCAATTGTCCTGTTGAAGATCGACACCGAGAACTCGGGCAACATTAGAGTCGTGCAGCTCTTCTCTTCTTGCTTGGCGCTAAGATCAGATCCGGGAGGCTGGATTCTTTGTCTAAAAGATGCTGGAATGCAAAAAAAGCTGAGATTAAAGCACATCTGCTCGGGTGGAGGATCTCTCAGAGATTTGTATTTCTATCCAATATTTCAGGTAGTAAAATTATCCAGTATTGATTTCATGTGAAAGAAAAAAATTTGAAATGAAAAAACCAAAACAGATTAATATGGTAAAAAAGAACAATTTCCTCGTATATTCCTACCATAAAATAAACTGAACCCCCATTTTATGTCCATGTTTTTGCAATAAATGTTTTATTTTTCTTGCACCCGTTATTTTACAATACTAAATATATTTTCTTGCTGCAGTTGTTCACCGATGGGTGGCTAGGGTATTTACGCAGCAGCCCGGGAATTCTGAATTCTTTCTCTGGAACAGGCAAACACTTCACATGGTTTAGATGCTTGATCCTCTGCCCCTTAAGTGGGGGGCTTTGCCTCCCAACCATCTATCAGTAAGTGACATTCCTTAAGACACAAGTCCTACACCTACTTTCTTAATACGTTTGTGTATTTGTTTTGTATATGGAGAGAGAGAGAGAGAGAGAGAGAGAGAGAGAGAGAGAGAGAGAGAGAGAGGGAGGAAGGATTGATTGATTAATATAAGATTTTGTGTTTTAGTGTCTGATGACTGCGGCAACGCATAAAACTCCGAGTAACGTACCGAGTAGGACAGGACCATAATTTTATGTTGATAGTGAAAACCTGGCATAAAGCACTTTTCATAACCTTTTGTTATCTATATATATATATATATATATATGTAAATAAATGGAAGTTAATCCGACAGAATGAATTTAACATTTTGAAAAAACAATTAGTAATTATAATCTGCTGACAGAATCTGTTTCGACCGCTTAGTAGAAGGGTCTTCATCACGAGCAAAACATATTCTGTCGGATTAACTTCCATTTATTTACACATTTGTTTATGAAAAAACAAAATATACGGATTTTTACACCTCCGAAGATTATCTACGAAAACTAAAAAAAAAACAAAAAAAATTTACCAACACCACAAACTTTTTGAAACTTAACATCTTCCTTCAATTGTGCTGTGGACATGTAAACAACTTATTAAGCTGGATTATATTTTGAACATTTTTGATAATCTCTTACACTTTTTTATATATTTACACCAAACTCTTTTTGAGTTTATTTTTGAATTAAAAATGCTTCTGATTTTTAAAAATAAAATTTATTTTATTTTTGATACAGAATGCACATTTTAAAAATTCAAGCATTCCAGCGTGTGTTTGTACCCCCTATTCTCTTCCAACGGTTTTTATCCCTTCTTTCCTTCATATGTTTTGCTCGTGATGAAGACCCTTCTACTAAGCGGTCGAAACAGATTCTGTCAGCAGATTATAATTACTAATTGTTTTTTCAAAATGTTAAATTCATATATATATATATATATATATTGATAGATATAATATGTAGGCATAAAAGGGAGAGAAAGAAAGAGGAGAGAGAGAGAGAGAGAGAGAGAGAGAAAAAGCGCGCGCGTGTGTGTGTATGTATGTATGTATGTATGTGAGAGAGAGAGAGAGAGAGTCTGTATGTGCAAGCGAGTGAAAGAGAGAAATAGAGAGAAGTGAGTGGGTGAGTGTGTGGGAGAGAGAGAGAGAGAGAGGGGTAAGGAAGAAGCATGGGAGAGTGAAACGAGGAAATTAGGGATTTTTTGAATATCAATAGTATGATGGTTCTTTTCCTGGTTTTGGTAAATCTTATTATAATGGAGATAGTGTGTTTGTCTGTCACCGAAACTATATTACTATACAAGTCACAATTCCCTTTGTTATTTACATCACATTCTCCATGATTTTATTTTTTATTTAAAACCCAATTATTAATAAAAATTGTTTTACATCATTTAGACTGTTGACCATATCTACATACTAATAACATGCAATTGTATTTATATATACAACAAAATAGCGGTTTACAGTGTGAATGGTGAGGCTAATTTGCATTTTGATCTTAAAAATTTGATTTTAATAAATATATGCTTAGTATTATTGATTTCTAATTGTTTGGTTTTATCTTATTGAATATGAGCAAAAATCTCAGGAATAAATCTTAAAAGAAATCCATTAACAAGAAATAACTGTAATATTATTCTTTACTTCCTATTTTAACTAAATAGTTAAATTAGGAAAATTTAACAAAGACAGACGGGAGTAATGGAAAATGATGGAAGAGTTAGTTTCAAAGTTGTTCTATTTTTCAATCATACCCCCTCTGTTCAAAATATTTTTATCTGCATTCTTATTCAGTTTCATCAGCCTTTCTAATTTAATATATTTTATTATATTAAAACTTAAATACTGGCATTTTTCTTTCTGATTGACCAGCAACGGAGACAGACCTCAAAAAAGGGTCTCTATCATATCCAGCAGAACTATCAGATGGCCGTAGCTAAGGGACTTCGATAACTAACCCTACCTCAGGATTTCAGCTAAGAGGACAAATTGTAAACATTTTTCCGCAGACAAACCAAAAAGTTTGCAACCCTATTGTTTTATGTCTGTAATACAGGTCTTTTTATTCCAATTCTAAGTTGTTTGGGTTTATTTTTTAACTCTTAACCTGTCTGTCACCACATTCGTGGTTAATTCTTTATATTTTGCAGACTTTTGTTAAAAGTCTAATTCTTTTTATAATATGCTGAAATGTACATAGAGAGATTGACTTTTCTCGATTTGTTTACGCCTTTACATTTGAACTGATATGCTCGCCTAATCTATTAATTATCAACTAATTAAATTTCAATTAGACATGAAAGATGTACAATAATATGTGCCTCCAATCTTTTAGATCATTACTCAAACTGTGGAGAGTTTCAGGCTGACTAATAATTTTTTGAATATCAATAGTATGATGGTTCCTTTTCCTGGTTTTGGTAAATGTGAATTATTATTACTAGCAAATATATGCACCCTCCGGGTGCAAGTATTTAAGTTTTAATGTAATGAAATATCGTATTAAATTAGAAAGTCTAATAAGAAGGCAGATAAAAAGATATGTAACAGAGTGGGGGTATAATAGAAAAATAGAAATTAAACTTACTCTTTCATCACTGCCGTCTTTCATTGCTGAATTTTACTTATTTAACTATTTAGTTACATTAGGAAATAAAGAATAAAATTACACTTATTTTTTCTTGTTAATGGATTTCATTTAAGATTCATTGGAGAGATTTTTGCTTCCATTCATTAAAATAAAACCAAACAGTTAGAAATCAATAATACTAAGCACATATTTAATAAAATCACATTTTTAATATCAATATGCAAATTAGCCTTCCCGTTCACACTGCAAACCGCTATTTTTGTATATATAAATACAATAGCATGTCATTAGTATGTAGATATGGTCAACAGTGGCTTCGGCCTCTGGACCATTGCTATAATTAACAGCGTCGATCCCAGGGGGCCATCCCCCCAGGCAACACCTGCCCCCTTGATTTAAAGGGGCAGGGCTGGGTTTATTGCCCAGTGCCTGAGGCGCCCCCTTGAGGGGGAATGCCGACGGGATCGACGCAATTTTTCACCTGCCACTCCATGAGCTTCGGTTTGTGGGTGGTCCCACGTTAATAGGGACTTTGTGCCTGACCCGTACAAGTGGGGTACGCGGTAAATACTATGTAGATATGGACAACACTAATAAAAAGGTGAAGCAATTTTATTAATAATTGAGGTTTAAATATAAATAAAATCATGAAGAATGTGATGTAAATAACTATGTTAATTGTGACTCGATTAGTAATATAGTTTCAGTTACAGACAGAAAAACACACAATCTCCATTATAATAAGATTATTTATTTATTTTTTTTTGCTCTTTGTGTTACGTAGTGCCTTCTTCACCGGCCCTAAATATCTATATATGTTATATACCTTCTTACGTCTTCTTACTCTGGTCGTCTATTCTTCTGGCCGGCTTGGTTCTTCTATCTTGGTCTGGTATATCTTCTTATATGGGGATTCCGGGTCTGGTCTCTGTTGGGGATCACTGCTTATCAGAAGCCCTGTGCTATTGTTAGCTTTTAGTAATAACAAGACTTCGATTTACGATGATGTTACTTTATTCCATAAACCCCCAGACCAGACAATGCGCGCGGAACTTTACATCTTGCTAGCTTCGCTTCTAAGTTCTAACTCTAACTAACTGAGTTGCTTACACCTTAAACCGGAAGGGGCTTCTATCGCCTTCCGTTCTCATGTTCCATCCCCAGAATGCAAGGTGAGAGTGAGGTCAAACGCTGTCACTCACTCTCAAGGCCATCAGCTGCACTAATATGATTTCTACACTATTATCATAATCATTAGGTATCTAATGATTATGTAACATTTGTTTTTTATATTATAATCAACAATTCAAGCATGATCCATGCAGCTCAATGAATCTTTTTTGTTGCTTGTTTTTGTCTAAAACAGGAAAACCTTCTTCTCACATTTTTTTTCTTTACTTCGAATAAAATAAAAATGCTGCAGATTTTCCACAAACGCAATGACAAGCATGGCTCTGATACTACCAAGTTTACACAGCCCTGCCACAATGAGGAAGGTTGAACTTTTAAAATAACTAGCAAATATATGCACCCTCCGCAGGGCACCAGTATTTAAGTTTTAATATAATAAAATATCATATTAAATTAGAAAGGCTAATGAAACTAAATAAGAATACAGATAAAAAGATGTGAAACAGAGGGTGTATAATAAAAAATGGAACAACTGAAACTTACTCTTCCATCACTCTCGTCTTTCATTGTTATTTTTTCTAATTTAAGTATTTAGTTAAAAGAGGAAGTAAAGAATAAAATGACAGTTATTTTATCTTGTTAATGGATTTCATTTAAGATTCATTGAAGAGATTTTTGCTTATATCCATTAAAATAAAACCAAACAATTAGAAATCAATAATACTAAGCACATATTTATTAAATTCGATTTTTTAATATTAATATGCAAATTAGCCTTCCCATTCATACTGTAAACCGCTATTTTGTTGTATATATAAATATAATTGCATGTTGTCAGTATGTAGACATAGTTAACAGTATTAATAATGTAAAACAATTTTATTAATAATTGAGGTTTAGATAAAAATAAAATCATGGAGAATGTGATGTCAATAACTAAGAGAATTGTGACTTGAGTAGGAATATAGTTTCGGTTACAGACAGAAAAACACACAATCTCCATTATAATAAGATATGCTAGATGACCATTGAGCAAAGAGCTTCCTCTGCCTTTTTACAGGTTTTGCTTTTCATTCTGCAGAGTGTCTAGCCACCCTTCTCACCAGAAACAATCTCTGGGGTTACTGGTTTAGTCACCAATGATCCAACTTCGTGTGTGCTTTGAAAGCTGCACAGATGAACATGCAACATAATTCGTCCTCAGATAATGATAAAATAATTTCTGATAAAGGATTACACTCCTTACTCGCCATGGTTCTCCTATTTGATGCTAGGGGACAAGAAAGGTAATTTACCTCCCATGTCTACAAATAGCTACTAGGTGGTGTATTCAGCTATGTGGTGTGATCAGCGACAATACAAAAATCGAAGTAGCAAAGTCAAAACTCCTTTCTACCTTTTTTTGCGTTCCTGTCCACAAATTTCAAACAAATAAAAATGAAGAGAAAATCAATATTCAATTAACAACCGCCCTGTCGGCTGAGGCGTTAGAATGCACCGATTGCACCTCTGCAGAGGGGTAAGACTCCCCCAATGGGGCCACCTGTTGGCCGTGGGTGGCAACCCGTGATGCTTAAGGATAGAGCCCAGGTGGATGAGCAGTTCATGACATGCAATACTCCACTTTGGCCCTATCTTGGGCTAGACAGGCGGTCGGAGAGGCCCCCTCCAATCAATCGGCTGGTCACGTCAAGCCCTAGCACCTATATGATTTTCCCAACCCTATTGCCTTTATGGCAAGCCCCAACCCCTTTTTATCATATGGGTGCTAGAAGGCGGTGGCTGCGGGTCTACATGTCCTGGGAATGACGCTAAACTCAATCCGATGGTGAGGTTCCAGTTTTGGAGGTTTGGGGAATGTGGAGCACCCCCTTCATCACCATTGCTCCCTGGTCCACTCTGACCCGGAGTGGTAGTACCTGTTAGGGTCCCATCTATGGGTTAAATAGAAAAACATGAGTTTATAAACAAATTGTATTATCCATTAAGAATTGATTTATTTCAAAACTTTATCGGCATTAAATGACCCACTGAGGTTGATATGCCGTTAAAAAAAATTTTTTTTAAAATTAAAAAAAATCAATTAACAAGATTTATGATTGATTTTGTTAATATTATAATTATTCATATTGTCTTCAGCATATTTCAATAAAATGACTTTTGCTGCTAAGTTATTGAATACCATAAATGGTAACGGCATACTGTATTTGACGGCATACAAGACGCATCCCCATTTCAGGAAAAAAAGGTTTTAGTGTATTTAATCATATATTGTTATCTTCACCACCATATGCTCCTGTTAACCTTAATTATAAACTTGAATGTATTTCTCTGTTGGTTACGGAATAAAGTCTGTTATTATCTTATAACTACTAGCAAATATATGCACCCTCCGGGTGCAAGTATTTAAGTTTTAATGTAATAAAATATTGTATTAAATTAGAAAGGCTAATGAAACTAAATAAGACTGCAGATAAAAAGATTTGAAACAGAGGGGGGTATAATCGAAAAATAGAACAACTGAAACCTACTCTTCCATCACTCCCGTCTTTCATTGTTATTTTTTCTAATTTAAGTATTTAGTTATAAGAGGAAGTAAAGAATAAAATGACAGTTATTTCTTCTTGTTAATGGATTTCATTTAAGATTCATTGAAGAGATTTTTGCTTATATTCATTAAAATAAAACCAAACAGTTAGAAATCAATAATACTAAGCATATATTTATTAAAATCACATTTTTAATATCAATATGCAAATTAGCCTTCCCGTTCACACTGTAAACCGCTATTTTGTTGTATATATAAATATAATTGCATGATATCAGTATGTAGATATGGTCAACAGTATTAATAATGTAAAACAATTTTATTAATAATTGAGGTTGAAATAAAAATACAATCACGGAAAATGTGATGTCAATAACTAAGGGAATAGTGATATGAGTAGTAATATAGTTTCGGTTACAGACAGAAAAGCACACAATCTCCATTATAATAAGATGTCGGAGTATTTCATGGACACACATGTACCCACGTTGGAAGGTTACTCTAAGCCTCCCAACTTTAATATATTTCTCTGTTGCTTACGGAATAAAGTCTGTTATTATCTTATAACTATGTCGGAGTATTTCATGGACAAACATGTACCCACGCTGGAAGGTTACTCTAAGCCTTCCAACTTTAATATATTTCTCTGTTGCTTACGGAATAAAGTCTGTTATTATCTTATAACTATGTCGGAGTATTTCATGGACAAACATGTACCCACGCTGGAAGGTTACTCTAAGCCTTCCAACTTTAATATATTTCTCTGTTGCTTACGGAATAAAGTCTGTTATTATCTTATAACTATGTCGGAGTATTTCATGGACACACATGTACCCACGTTGGAAGGTTACTCTAAGCCTCCCAACTTTAATATATTTCTCTGTTGCTTACGGAATAAAGTCTGTTATTATCTTATAACTATGTCGGAGTATTTCATGGACACACATGTACCCACGTTGGAAGGTTACTCCCAACTTTAATATATTTCTCTGTTGCTTACGGAATAAAGTCTGTTATTATCTTATAACTATGTCGGAGTATTTCATGGACACACATGTACCCACGTTGGAAGGTTACTCTAAGCCTCCCAACTTTAATATTTCGCTTAAATCTGTCATCTTTTAATATCCAGTACAATATGAACAATTGTCTAGGAGTGCATTTATGATATTATGATTTTCAACCATTTCCACGTGTCATCACATTTTTCAAATATTACACTGCTGATTAAAATTAGTTGGTTGGATTTTATGGCATGTCAAGCCTTGATGGGTTATTTTATGTCGAAAACATTTTTCTCGTTCTTGATGGGTATTCAATATCTTTTTTATTCAAACAATTTTTTTTTTAAACACAATTTTTTAAACCCGTGTTTTTTTTCTATCTAACCCATTGATGAGACCCTATGAAGGATTACCGCTCCGGGTCTGAGTGTAACTGGGAGCAATGATGATGAAGGGGTACTCCACACTCCCCAGAGCTTCAGAACTGCAACTTCATAATTATATGCAGTTTAACCTCATAACCAGGACATTTTAAAATAAATAAGTAAAGTCAGCAGAGTATGATACTGTCTGTATCAGTTGAGCAGCGAGGGAGTCTGTACTCTTTTCACTAGCACTAGATTGAACCCCGCATGTGTACCCCGGTCAGGGCAAGGAGATGCTTGTTTTGCTGCAGATTTATCACAGACTGCATCTTATATTTCCACCACAGATTTCTGTTTGTAAAATATCTACAATTGATTTCAACAGTACCATCTCTCTCTTTCCTTAAATACACAGCCCCTTGGGACTATACAACTTGCGTGTATGTTGTTTCTGAACTAATGACTATTACTACTACTAACGGCGACTACTACTACTACTACTACAACTTGAGTTGGCTTAAGAACCACAAACACCATTGTTATGCTATATTCACCCTATTGAAGTAAGTCAGTTAGACAGTCAACAATTGGTTTTAGCAATGTGACTGACCAAGCCTAACCATGAAGTTACTAGTTCTCCAATGAACCCACTATAATAGCTTAAATAATTACTGCCACTCCTGCCAGGAAGAGTCCATTAAGCTGAGGAGGTGTTTTACTGTTCCACTGTCCAATAGTTAATAATCTGTAACAGTCATTTCCAGACTGCAGGTTCAATCCTGGCTAAGGGTGAAAGTAAAACAGTATTCTACACACCCCATGGGTCTATATGAGCAATTTTGAGAAAACATAGGCATAAAATAATGATGACCTTAATGTTAAACTGCATAATATATATTGCCATCAAAGATTTCCGTTTATGAAATATCTAGTGTTGATTTCAAGTGAAAGAAAAGAATTCAAAATGAAAAAAAATGAAAAAAAACAGATTTTGTGAAAATTTAAGAAGATTTATTTACAACCTTATTTAATGCACAAGGAAGGGAGAAAAGGACAAAAAAAAAAAAAAAAAAAAAGATTTTTTTTTTCTTGGAAGGAATAGGAAAATACGTCAGTTGACCACAACATTGCAGCACAAAATATTGATTTACACTCAGCCAAAAACATTGTGCCAAATTGACAAACATGAAACAATAAAAAAATAGAAATTTTGAAGCATTTTTAAAAAAAAAAAAATAAAAAAAATAAAATAAAATTTCACTTGAATTAGAGGAACCACAAGTGAAGCGAGTAAAAAAAAAAAAATTAAAAAATAATAAAAACATGAAAATAAATAAATAACATTCTTCCAAGTATTTAAAAAAAAGACAGAAAAAAAAAAGAAAGAAAAGAAAAAAAGGAAAAAGAAAAAAAAAAAAAAAAAAAAAAAAAGACGAAACAAAAAAAAAAAAAAAAAACATAAAAAAAAAATAAAATAAAAATTAAATTGCTTCGGTTGTAAATATAAATAAAATTTTAAAAAGTAAACTTAATCCTTTACCCTATCAGTTAATTTTAATTTCAACTCCCCCCCCACAAAAAAAAAAATTAATAGATTTTTTTTTTTTAAATTAGAAAGAAAAAAATAGAAAATAGAAAAAAAAAAAAGAAAATACCAAAAACGATTTACTTGAATAAGAACCGATAGTGAAAAAAAAAAAAAAAAGAATTAAATTATATATTTCAACCAAGTATGAAAAATAGGAATTAGTTTGGTTTAAAAAAAAAAAAAAAAAAGTTGCTTTAAGAATAAAAAAAAAAAAAAATTAAATTTCTCCACTTCTTTCAACCAAAATATTATTGAATAATTTTAATATTTCAGACGGTTTTCCTCATCTTTATTATGGTATGTAAAATCACACCGCTCAAGATGCTGTATCCTTGGACCTTGTTCAGGTGTTTCTTTATACCTTAGAATAAAGTCATCATGAGATGATAAACTTGAGTTCAAACGTAGTTTCAGAGCTTTAATATCATTACCATTAGTTCAAGGAGCTCCAAGCAGCATAAAATGTCACCAGTCTTATTTCATTTTGAGGTAATTAAGAAATACCTAAACAAAGCCTGATTTTACAGCGGCCTGATTGTTGTGTTTATACATACTACAATAAAGACGAGGACAACAGTCTGAAAAATTAAACGTATTCACACGAAGCCTCATTTTAAAAAATACAGACAAATAACACAAAATATTATTTTGAAATTTTTTTTAATGTAACTTTTAACAGCACTCGGTTCAAGCAATATTTTTTTGCTATTTAAAATTTACCCTTGAATTGAAAATATTTATCAAATTAATGGATTTAAAAAAAAAAATAAAAATAAAAAAATAAAGAAAAGATTGTCGTCAAATTAGGAAGAAAAAAAATTTTTGCTCCCAGAAATTTTATTGAGTTTTTATTAAAAATGGAATAAATGCTTTTTATTGAAGAAATCTTTTTATTTTTTTATGTATAAAAATCATTGATTAAAAAAATATGTTGGATTAAAAAATTATCAAAAAAAAAAAAAATAAATAAAATAAATGCATTGTTTACAAAATGATTTTTAAACAAGTAAAAAAAACTCTTGTTATATTCATTTGCAAATTTATTTTATTTTAGAAAAAAAAAATTAAAAAAAAAGAAACAAATAAAAAAAAAAATAAATAAAAAGTATAAAAACAATTGAAGTAGTCTCATTTAAAAAGTCTTAAATGATTTTTTTTTTTTTAAATAAAAAAAGAATAAATAAATTCTTGGTATTTCAGACCATTTTCAAATACTGAAAGGTTAAATGCTTTTTTTTTTTTTTTTTAAGTTGTTGTTTTTAAGAAAGAAAAAAAAAAATAAAGAAAAAAAAGAAAAGAAAAGAAAGAAAATCAAACAAATACTTGTGTAACTAATTATTTTCAAAAAATTAAAAAAAAAAAAAAATTAAATAGATAAAAAAAATTAAATTTACTCTCATCTTGTAACCTATTTAAGAAAATGTTTATTTAAATTTAAAAAAAATTAAAATTCAAATAAGTACTCTAATCTTCTGAACTATTTTAAGAATTAAAAAAATCATTAAAAAAAAAAAAAAACATTAAAAAAAAACAGAAAAAGAAGAAAAAAATAAATTTGTACTCATTTTAACCATAACATTAAAAAAAAAAAAAAAAAAAAAAGAAAACAAAGCAAAAATAAAAAA
Organism: Doryteuthis pealeii; assembly: GCA_023376005.1. NCBI lineage: Eukaryota > Metazoa > Mollusca > Cephalopoda > Myopsida > Loliginidae > Doryteuthis > Doryteuthis pealeii. The sequence goes on from CM042176.1 coordinate 54,763,073, forward strand.
TAACTTTTACATCAAATAATGCCAGGAACTATTTTTAAGAAATTGAAAAAAAAAACAAAAAAATAAATAAATAAATAAAAGGAAAAAAATAAAATTCTTAGTCTCATATTGCAACCTATTTAAGAAAATTTTTTATTTCATTTTTATTTCATTTTTTAAAAAATATTCAAATAAGTACTCTTATCTTGTAAACTATTTGAAGAATTTAAAAAAGAATCATTAAAAAAAAAAAAAAAATCATTAAAAAAAATTTTTTAAAAAAGAAAAAGAAAAACAAATTTTTACTTTAACTATGGTTTAAAATAACCATAACATTAAAAAAGAAAAGCAAAAACAAAAAAAAATAACAAATAAAAAATAACTTTTACCTCAAATAATATCAGTAACAATTTTTTTAAATTGAAAAAAAAAAAAAAAAAAAAAAATGAATAAAAAAAAATAAAAAAATTCTTACTCTTATCTTTTAACATATTTAAGAAATTTTTTTTTTCTCGATTTTTTAAAGATTAAAAAGAAAAATTCAAATAAGTACTCTCATCTTGTAAACTATTTTAAAGAATTTTAAAAAAAAAGAAAAAAAGAAAAAACAAATTACTACTCTCATTTTAACTATAACATTCAAAACAAAAAAAAAAAAAAAAAAAAAAAAAAAAAAAAAAATAAAATAAAAAATAAAAAAATAATAACGTTCACATCAAACAATGTCAGACATTTTTTTTTTTTTTGACCCTACATTTTTGATTTTCTTCAGGGTAACACCAGCAACAGATAAAACATTTTTCTTTCTTTTTTTTTCATTTTTTATTATAAAAAATGTAATGCATCATCGTAATTTTCAAAATATATTTATATTTATATATATATATATATCTCCCATTTATAGTACCATCTATATCATTCTCAAGTTTTATTTTCTTCTAACCCCCCCACCAAAAAAAAAAAAAAGACCCCCCAAAAAGGGAGCATCTTAATGACCGATAACATTTTTAAGTAAATAATCAATCAATTTTTTATCTTTCAAAATTTCTAAATGTTCCGCATTTGGTATGACGTAATGGTGTACGGGTTGCGGCTGTTGCTTCTGCCAACGCAGGCACCCCAACAAGCTTCGGAGATTGACTGTACCATCACCAGGGCCAAAATTTACCTCTGGTTGCTCATCGGGGAAACCGGTTTTGAAAACCAACTGTTCCGGAGTCGATACATGAACACCATGAACGCAGTAGACTTCGACGCCAGGCGGGGTCAATTTTTTCACAAGGTGCTCAGTGTCTTTCCGCATGAGGTAACCTGTTGGATATTTTATGTCTTCAAAAAATTGTTTGTAGTCTTTGACCGTGTAGTTTCGTTTCGGTTGACTGACCAGTACTTCATCGGGTCCCCAGAAGTTATCATCTGGCATCAGCCAGGCTGTGGAGGTCGCGCTACGTTGATATTCACGGACAAGATGTGGTTTTACTACAAATATACCCAAGTTGTCACCTGTAATGATAGGGGAAGGAGAACAAAGAAATAATTAGATTGTTAATTTAAACTGGTATTCCTTAATCTATTGTAAAAAAAAAAAAAAAATCCTTTTTTTTTTTTTTTTTCAGATTTGGACAAATTAAAAAAGATATTACACCAAAATGATGTCAAATATTTTTCATCTTTTAATTGTTTGTTATATTTATTTCAATTTAAAACAAAAAATTGACTGAGACACAAAGGAATGGAGAGAGAGACACACAAACACAATAACAGAGAGAGAGAGAGACATACAAAGAGAGAGAGACAGACAAAGATATAGAGAAAGAAAGACAGAGAGATACACCAACAGCAGAGAGAAAGAGAGAGAGAGAGAGATACACAAACACAATAACAGAGAGACAGACATATATAGAGAAATACAGAGAGAGAGAGAGAGAGACACAGAGAGAGAGACACACACAGACAGACAGACAGACACGCATACAGATGGGCAGAGACAGACAGACACACACAGATGGGCAGAGAGAGACAAAGAGACTCAGAAAAAGACAAAAACAAATACACCACACACAAATTTCTGAAAATCTTTAAAATAAAGAAATGAAGTTTGTTTGGTTTTTATGGCACAAAGAGAGAGAGAGAGAGAGAGAGAGAGAGAGAGAGAGAGAGAGACACACACACATGCAAAAAAAAATTTTTTTAAATTCTGAAAATCTTTAAAATAAAGAACTTTTTTTTTGTTTTCATTTTTACTTACCTGATGACATTAATCTAAGTGTTTTCAACGCTCCACCCCACACTCCAGAGATTGTCACCAAAGAACGAATATATTTATTCTTCCACGCCTGTGATTGATGATTGAGGAAGTACAACATGGTCGGTGATCCCATACTGTGGGCGATAAGGATTACTTTGCTGTTATTGTTGGCCTTGTACGTTTCCAGGACGAGCTTTTTCACATTGGCAAAATAAGTTTGAAATTCATCTGCAAGAATAGAGAGGGGAGAGAAATAAAGATAATATTCGAGGGGTAAAACTCAAATCTTCAGGTTGATTATCTATCTATCTATCTATTTACCTATAAAGGGCAGTTGGTATGTACGTATGTCCGGAGGAAACTATGAAAATAAAACAATTAACGACAAAGTAAATATATATAAACATTCACTATCATCATATCTTGGTTTTTGAGCAAAAATAATGAAGATTTGATTTATATTCGTGAAGGGCTGAACTTGCACAAAGGTGTCAAAATTAGAGTGACGCAGAAAAAATAGAACCCAAATTATTTATTCATTTTCCCATTAAACTAACCTTAAACCCCAATCCCAACCCCTAAGTCTAACCCTAAACCCCCCAAGTTAAAATTAACAGTTTTATTACAAAATTTGTGGGTTCTGTTTTTTCTGGGTCACCGGAGTACAGTGTGACCCAGAAAAAACAGAAGTCAAATTATTTATTCATTTTTCCATTAAACTAACCTTAAACCCCAACCCTAACCCTAACTCTAAACCCTAACCCTAGACTCCCATAGTTAAAATTAACAGTTTTATCACAAAATTTGTGGGTTCTGTTTTTTCTGGGTCGGCCTAATTTTGACTCCTTTGTGCAAGTTCAGCCTCATGAAAATAATTAAAAATGAAATTTAAATGATAACAGCATGGATTTTTTTTTTTGCATTTAATGTTGTAAATAGTAGACATTAATATTTCTTTTCAGAGTGGCTGGATCAGCACAAGGTCTTTTTTTCTTTTTTTTTATGTGGGGATTTAAATGGGACATCCTGTGGGAAAGTAACTCACGATTTAGTAATAATGGATCTATGAGACTAAATTTTTAAAAAATCCCCCCTCTACCCAAGGGATGCTGGGTAGCTGCTGCTAGTACATATATAAAAGGGCAGTTGTGTTTATGTGTATGCCTGGATGAAACTACAAAAATAAAACAATTAACGACAAAGTAAATATATATACACATTAAATATCACCAGGGCTTGGTTTTTGAGCAAAAATAATAGAGATTTGATTTATATTCGTGAAGATAATTAAAAAATAAAATTTAAACGATAACAGCATGGATTTTTTTTTTCATTTAATATTTTAGATAGTAGACATTAACATTTCTTGTCAGAGTAGCTGGATCAATGCAAGGTCTATTTTTTTTTTTTTTTTTTTTTTTTTTTTACATAGGGACATCTCACGAGGATTCAACTCCCGATTCAGTAATAATGGATCTGCGGGACTAACTTTTAAAAAAATCCCCCTCTACCCAGGCGACGCCGGATAGCAGCTGCTAGTCTTCTTATAATGGAGATTCTGTGTCTATCTGTAACTGAAACTACATCACTGCTTATGTCACAATACCCTCAGGAATTGTGTAAGTTTATCAATAAGTATTTAATTTATAGTCAAAATCATTAATACTGATGTCTCTCTGAAAATCTGAGTTAGATTTGCCTCAAAACAACCCATGTTATTAGTGCATTTAAAATCTTACAATGTGTCTTGTATATCACTAAGAAATAAAGGCTTACATAATATATGGTATGGTTAATTTGCATACTGGTTTTAACAAAACCAAGTTTAATAAATAATTACTTGGTGTTTTTGATCTCTAATATTATTGTTTTATTCTCCAACGTATTAAAATCAATCCTATGAATGATTTTATAAAGAAACCGATTAAAATATAATCAAAATAAGTGTAATCTTTTTATATGTGTTCTTATTTAATTTTTTAAAGTCTTTCTAACAGTTGTTAGAGCGTTTGGCTAGGAATCACAAGGTTTCTGGTTCAATACCAGCCATCGACAACTCAGCATATGAATATCTGTGCGGTAAAGTGAATTTATGAAGATCTATTTATTAACCAGTTGAATAAATTATGAAACCGACATGAGAAGGTAGGAAAACATTTATTTTAGATTTTATCCGACTTAAAAAAAAAATATTTTAAAGATCAAAATAACTTTTTTAATTAAAAAAAAAAAAAAATCCAAAATAAAAATATTCCCAATTAAAAACAACTTTCTTCTCAAATTGAAATTAATTTTTTTTGGATAAGAAAAAAATTCTTACTTAAAAATAATATTTAAGTAATAACAAAGAATTTCAACGAATTAAGAATAATTTTTAATTAATAAAAAAATATTAAAAAACAGAATATATATTTTTTTTAAAATTGAAATAGAAAAAAATTAAAAATTAAAAATTAAAAGCAAAAAAAGGTGACTTACTTGGTGATCGCCTGAAGTCATATGGTGCCCCTCGGAGAGAAACATTTCTTGTATAACCTTCTTTTATTAATCGTTCAATTATGTGATAATAATAAGTTGCTGAAAAGAGAAATCAGGGAAAAATGTAAGAGATCAGCGGAAAAAGAAAAAAATATATATATATATATATATATATATATATATATATATATATATATATATATCATTATATATATATATATATATCATTATTTTGTGATAAATAATTTCTTATCTTATGCCCTGAAGATGATCTAATTAATAGATCGAAACACTGCAGCGTCGGCCAATAAACTCACCACTTAACCCATTTAAACCTGTGTTTTTTTCATTTTTCTTGATATATTACATACCGTTGGATTTACTTCCTCTCTTCACACACACACACACACACATATATATATTTGCTTGAAGGCAATTACAATGCATGTATCGCATAAAATTCGATACTTTTTTTTTTTATAGAAAATGAACTTGACAAGTGTAATCCCGGCAAAGGATCGCTCGGTGTGTAGAACATTTTACAGACCGTTTCGACTTTATTAAGTCTGTACGATGTTCTACACACCAAGCGATCCTTTGCCGGGATTACACTTGTCAAGTTCATTTTCTATAAAAAAAAAAGTATCGAATTTTATGCGATACATGCATTATAATTGCCTTCAAGCAAAAATATAATATATACTTTATTCAACAATACTTCTAAAAAACAAACATCCAAAAAATCTATTTTTATATATATATATATATATATATATATATAAAAAATTCGATACTTTTTTTTTTTTTATAGAAAATGAACTTGACAAGTGTAATCCCGGCAAAAGATTGCTCAGTGTGTAGAACATCGTACAGACTTAATAAAGTCGAAACAGTCTGTACGATGCAGTCGATGCATTCTAACGCCCCACTGACAGGGCGGTGTGTGAGAAACATGGAAATGAATCCAATAGATATGTTGAAAAGAAAATTGGAAGAAAAATATATTTACTTTGTTATGGATTGAATTTATCATTGTTACTAGCAAAAGAAAACACCCTCCGGGCTACGTTAAAATTAATTTTTGAAAGACATTGCCTGAGAGGGTGGGAGTTAAAAATTCAATGTCAGAGGGTTTGTATCATAAGTAAGACAAATCCTCATATTTATTAAAGGAGTAAAAAAAAAAAAAAAACAATTTGAAATGAAAACTGAGCCCCGTCCCTCTCAAATAAAATGTTGCATGCATGTAATAATCAAACAATTATTTTTAATATTTTCCACAAAATCGTAGGTATTTATTCATTTGTAAACTTTTTAGTTAACTTCTTGTTACTGTAAAAAAAAAAAAAAAAAAAAAGGACGAGAGTAAAAAACAATTTTTAAAATTGCTTACTCAAATTTTGGGTGTATATAGCATAAGAATATTGCGACATAGAGCTATGACATAGTTTTTGTTACAGACAGAATAACAGACAATTTCCATTATTAATAGATTTGTCAACATGTGTTTCGACCAAAATTCACTTACACACACAGTATTCTATTTAAAATTATTTTAACTATAAAATAAAATGATAGAAAACAAAATATGAGACATGTAAACAGAAATGTCCTGAAGATGATCCTGCTTGCATGCCTGATATTTTGTTTCTTATTAGCTATTTCCTATTACCTACGAGAGGTAACCATGTCCTCTGTTATGTTGTGGATGCAGCTACTTGATACACTAGGCAGGCCCCGACACTAACTTTTTTCATGACCGTCCCGAACAACAACAGGTACTGTAAGCAATCAAAGTCCTTTGTTTATCAAAAGGACTCGATTCAGCATTAAATAACCCAAAACCTGTTGATATGCCATAAAACAAAACCGACAAATAATACTATCTATCTCAATATATTCATACATATCTCTTTATCTATATTATGGACAAGTCACGTTAAAAGCACTGGTTCCCGCTAGATAACCGAAGTTAAATAGGGACGAGCCTGTTCAATTGTTAATTGGGTGACCACGTAAGTAACAGTTGGGACTGTAAATAACCCTAGTCCTTTACCAAAATAACTTGACCATTTTAGTCAGTTAAGCAACAACAAGCCGGTTCAATAGTTAATTGGGTGACCACTTAAGCAACAACAGGTACTTAAGCAATCTGAGTCTTTTGTTTATCAAAAGGACTTGATTCAGTATTAAATGACCCAAAAAGGGTTGACATGCAAACCACCAACCATTTTTGTCAGTTAAGCAACAACAAGCCTGTTCAATAGTTAATTGGGTGACCACTTAAGCAACAACAGATACTGTAAGAAACCGGAGTCCTTTGTTCATCAAAAATGACTTGATTCAGCATTAAATGACCCAAAAAGGGTTGATATGCAAACCACCAACCATTTTAGTCAGTTAAGCAATGATGAGCCTGTTCACTACTTAATTGGGTAACCACTTAAGCAACAATAGGTACTGTAAACAAACCGAGTCCTTTGTTAATCAAAATAACTTAATTTGGCATTAAATGACCTGAAAAGGGCTGATATGCACACCACCAACCATTTTTGTCAGTTAAGCAACAACAAGCCTGTTCAATAGTTAATTGGGTGACCACTTAAGCAACAACAGGTACTTTAAGCAATCCGGGTCTTTTGTTCATCAAAAATGACTTGATTCAGCATTAAATGACCCAAAAAGGGTTGATATGCCGTAAAACAAAAAAATTAAGAGATTCTTTTTGTTTAAAAGTATAAAGCTTAATACTAACTGAATTGTTCTCGGCCAGGGTCAAGAAATTCCACGGTATCAGTGTTTCCAAAACCAGGCACCTGAATTGTCACTCCGGGGGAGTCGTGAGTTTTATGAGTTGTTGTATTGTACACCAATCTGAAAGAAAAAAACAAAAACAATAAGGGAAAATTGTTGGAGATCAGCAAAGGTCAAAGTTTAATAAAATCCACATTCTATTTTTGTCCAAATATTTGCCAAATATCTGGATGCGAGTCAGTCTACAATTCAATTGACAAACTATTGATTCTGCTGCACGCAATACGCACCTCACAAACCAGACAGCGTGCTATACATGCCTCACAAACCGGACGCATGTAAATACGTGCTTTGCAAACCGGATACATGCAAATGTTACATAATAATTGGATCCCTAATACATTTTTAAGGTAGTGTAGAAATCATTATGGCGATCAGTACAGCTGATGGCCTTGAGAGTGAGTGACAGCATTTGACCTCACTCTCACCTTGCGTTCTGGGGAGAATCGTGAGAACCAGAAACCCCATAGAAAGCCCCCTTCCGGTTTAAGGAGTAAGCAACTCAGTTAGTTAGAGTTAGAACTTAGAAGCCGAGCTAGCAAGATGTAAGGATCCGCGCGCATTGTCTGGTCTGGGGATTTTTGAATAAAGTAACATCAACATAAATCAAAGTCTTCTGTTTATTACTAAAGACTAACATTGACACAGGGCTTCTGATAAGGAATGATCCCCAACAGAAACCAGACCCGGAATCCTCAATAGAAGACCAGACGAGACCATAGAAGATATACCAGACCAAGACAGAAGAATAGACGACCAGAGTAAGAAGTAGTAAGAAAGGTATATAACGTTATATGCTGATTTGGCTTAGTGAAAAGACCAGTATATAACATATACCTATTTAGTGCCGGTAAAGAAGGCGCTATGCAACACAAATATGCGCCTTGCAAACCGGATACGTGCAAATATGCGCCTCGCAAACCGGATACGTGCAAATATGCGCCTCGCAAACCGGACACGTGCAAATATGCGCCTCGCAAACCGGATACGTGCAAATATGCGCCTCGCAAACCGGACACGTTCAAATATGCACCTCGCAAACCGGATACGTGCAATTACATGTCTTGCAAACCTGGTGCATGTAAAAATGTGCCTCACAAACCAGATGCGTGCAATTACTCTCTTCGCAAACTAGGCAGTGTGCTATACACGCCTCACTAATTACACGTGTACAATACGCACTTTTCAAACTAGCAGTTTGGTTTACAAATGAGCTGTAAGTAAACTGAAACACAACAACTAATATTTCAATTTTTCCCATCAACACACTCCCAGTTTTATTCTTTTTTAAATTTGCTTTCAACCAAACAACTATTAAATTCCACTTTACTTATGTCTTATTGTTACAAACTAACAATATACGGCTTACAAGTTAGCCGCATAAAATATACAACTTCCAAACTGGCCGTGTGTAATCTACAAGTTATAAACTATTTGTTTGGTTTACAAACCAGTTGTGGGAAAACAGGAAAATAAGAAATGGAATATTTTAATTTTTCTCATTAATACACTCTCACAGTTTTTTTCTTTTCTTTCAGCTGAAAAGCTATTAAGTTCCGCTTGGGTTACTTCATATATTGTTACGAACTAGCGATATAAGGTTTACAAGCTAGCCGCGTGCAATGCGTGCAATACATCGTTTATAAACTACGAGGGTGAGTCAAAAAGTACAGATTACAAAAAATTGTTAGAGAATTATGTAAAAAGTTGTTAAGAGAATACAAAACATGACAGCAGATACAAAGAGCTTATACATAGTTGTATAAGAGAAATGTCCTAGGGTTATACTTCTATGAGGGTGAGTGAAAAAGTAATGTCATTTTGTTTAGGACAGGTATAATTACCGACACAGGAACATGTATCATACATCAAAAAAAACCTAGTCACAATGTCATTTTGTTTAGGACAGGTATAATTACCAAGGACATGTATCATACATCAAAATGAAGCTGGTCCTCTGTGGATCACATCCCTACTCCTCCACATATGTCAAAAAGTAATGCCATTTTGTTTAGGATAGGTATAATTACCAACACAGAAACATGTATCGCACATCAAAATGAAGCTGGTCCTCTGTGGATCACATCCCTACTCCTCCACATAGGGATGTCAAAAAGTAATGCCATTTTGTTTAGGATAGGTATAATTACCAACACAGAAACATGTATCGTACATCAAAATGAAACTGGTCCTCAGTGGATCACATCCCTAATTCTCCACATATTCACCGTTTCTCTCAATAGCTATGTTCCACTTTCGAATGAGAGCATGTATCCCTGCCCCGTGAAATTCTGTTAACTGTTCTTTGAGCTACTTCTTCACTACAGATTTCACTTCCTCGTCATTGGAATAATGTTTGCCTCTCAAACCGTCTTTCATGGTGCTGAAAAGAAGATAGACTGAAGACACTAAATCTGGTGTGTATGGAGGATGCGGTAAAGTTGTCCACCCAAATGGGGTGATTTTCTCCCTTGTCTGCATGCAAGAAGCAAATTACAAATTAGCAGCATGGGTGAGGGTTAGGGTTGCAATATGCAACTTTTTTTTTCTTTTTTTAAATTAGTGAAATAAATCACTAATTAGGACCGAGCCTCTTCTAGTAGTGACCACCCCAAGCGGATTTAACAGGTTTAAATTCAGAGTTTTCCTAGACTGGTTGCCTAAGTAAAGTTAAAGAGCCCAGTCTGCCCTACTATTTATAGATCACTAATTAGGACTGAGCCTATTCTAGTAGTGACCACCACAAGCAGAGTTTAACAGGTTTGAATTCAGAGTTTTCCTTCTCCTAGACTGGTTGCCTAACCAAGGTTAAAGAGCCCTGTCTGCCCTACTATTTATAGATCACTAATTAGGACTGAGCCTCTTTTAGTAGTGACTACTTGAAGCGGAGTTTAACAGGTTTGAATTCAGAGTTTTCCATCTCCTAACCAAGATTAAAGAGCCCAGTCTGCCCTACTATTTATAGATCACTAATTAGGACTGAGCCTATTCTAGTAGTGATCACCCCAAGCAAAGTTTAACAGGTTTGAATTCAGAGTTTTCCTTCTCCTAGACTGGTTGCCTAACCAAGATTAAAGAGCCCAGTCTGCCCTGCTATTTTACCTATAAAAGAATAGCTAGAGAAGAGGTAGATGGCTTCATACCTTTACCAAAGGGTATTAGTGCTATGTGAACTGTAGCTTCGTCCAGGATTTGAACTCAGGTTGACGAGTCCATTTCTTATGACTCTAACCATTACAACCCCACGCCAATTACAAACCGGCCGTGTGCAATACACGGCTTACAAAGTAGCCACGTGCAATACATCACTTATAAAAACAAGTTGTTTGGTTTAAGAATCAGCTGTGGGAAAATAAGAACAACTGTAATATTTTAATTTTTCTCATTAATACACTCCCACATTTTTTACTCTCTTTTCTTTTTTTTCTTTCTTTCTTTTTTTTTTAAATTGCTGTTAGCAGAGAAGCTATTAAGTTCCATTTTACTTACCTCATATTGTCAACAAAACAATTCTGGGCCAATGAAATTTGACTCAAGTCAAGCCATAATGTGTAGTAATAACTGGTGTGTTTTTCACAATAAACGGCAGGACTGGTCGTTTTGTTTAACCTCGCTTCAATCTGACTGCCTCCATCACCGGGGACTGAAAACAAAAAAAGAAGAAGATGAAGAATTGAAAACACTTTGTTGAAAATTACCAACATTTTTTTGTCACTATTGAAACCATTTTATTTTCTTTCTTTTTTAAACAAAGCAAAAAAGAAAGAAAAAAAAAAAAAAAAAAAAAGGAAAGGAAAAAAAAGAAAAATCACATGACAATTTTTTGTCGGCTGATCATTTATGAAGTATAAGAATAGTACCCAGAAAAAATGGAATAGGATCTGAATTTCTGCCCAATATATTCTGGGTGTCTATTATGTATTTCTCTATTATTTATCAAAGTGTTGCTCTCCTAAGATCTATGGGTTAAGATTTGCAAATCGTCGTCAAAATTTTTTAAAAAAATTGGCTTGGCCATAGATTTTAATGAATTTAATTATTACTAAGATAACATTTTAATTATTACTAAAATAACATAAATCGTGTCGATTTATGTTATTCTTTACTTAAATTTTAACTGTTAGTTGTGTTTTTAACCTTTTTTATTGGATGTTATTTTCCTACAGAGGGCCGCAAGAGAACTAATTTTTAAGGGAGATAAATATTTTCCGAGAATTTATTAACATAAAAAACACAGATTATTACACTTTTGGTCATCCATACTTAAGAAAATCACGCGTCGCCTGTAATATTGAAATATAAAGTAGGTTTTTTGTTTGTACATGTTTATTAATTCTGAGTAGTCTTATCATTCATCTGTTTTATTTTATCTATTTTTTCCCCTTAAACACAACTAACGGTTAAAATTTAAGTTAAAAATAACATAAATAGTATCCTTAGTAATGATTAAATTCATTAAAATCTATGGCCAAACCAAATTTTTCGGTTTTAATTTTTACGACGATTTCAAATTTCAACCGATCTATGAGCTCATAATCATCATCATCATTGCCAGAGATCATTATTATTGTCTGAGATCATTATCATGATCATTATTATCCTTGCCAGAGATCATTATTATCATCATCATCATTATTGCCAGAGATCATTATCATCGTTATTGTCAGAGATCATTATCATCATCATCATCATTATTGCCAGAGATCATTATCATCGTTATTGTCAGAGATCATTATCATCATCATCATCATCATTATTGCCAGAGATCATTATCATCGTTATTGTCAGAGATCATTATCATCATCATCATCATTATTGCCAGAGATCATTATCATCATCATCATTATTGCCAGAGATCATTATCATCGTTGTCAGAGATCATTATCATCATCATTATTGCCAGAGATCATTATCATCATCATCATCATTATTGCCAGAGATCATTATCATCGTTATTGTCAGAGATCATTATCATCATCATCATCATTATTGCCAGAGATCATTATCATCGTTATTGTCAGAGATCATTATTATCATCATCATCATTATTGCCCGATATCATTATCATCATCATCATTGCCAGAGATCATTATCATCATCATCATTATTGCAAGAGATCATTATCATCATCATTGCAAGAGATCATTATTATCATCATCATTATTGCCAGAGATCATCATCATCATCATTATTGCCAGAGATCATTATCATCATTATTGCCAGAGATCATTATCATCATCATTGCCAGAGATCATTATCATCATCATCATTCTTGCCCGAGATCAGATGGATGGATATTACCAGCTCTAGCATATGAAGATGAAGTCAGAAATACCACTTGTTGGTCTTATTTTTCTCATGACCAAATTTGGAGAATTAAAGCTCAGAAGAATAGCACCATGGCAACAAAGAGTCACCCACAGAAGATGAGAGATGAAACTAGCAGAAACAAAAGACGTGGGGGCTGGGGAGACAATAAGAATTATGTAAATAACATAGATCAATAAATACACCAGACAAAACCAGAGATCAGAATCTAAGACATCTGTGATGACTGTACAATAGGGTAGGTCGATTTTTGAACTGTAACGTCTCTCTTGTGGCAAAAGTTGCAAATTAAAAATATTTTACTTCAAAAACTTTGCCTTCACTTGAGGAAATAAATTTCAGTATTTTAAAAATGTTATCCCTGTTACAGCTTAATTGATGAGGTAAAAAGCAGCATATACGACGTGTCGGCAATGATGGGGGGAATATTTTCAATTTTAATTCTAGTTAAAATATCTTATTTGTTTCATCTTAGTGAAATAAGTTTCTATTTTGAATATTGAAATTGCTAAATTTTCTAACCAATTTCAAATAGAACCCAAGGTAAAATCCACGGACCCGGTCCACAATGGGAAAAGGAACAATAAGGGGGGTAAAATCCACGGACCTGGTCCACAAAGGAAAAAGGAACAAAGAGAACCGGGGTAAAAATCCATGGACCCGGTCCACAAAGAAAAAAGGAACAAAGAGAACCGGGGGGTTAAATCCACGGACCCGGTCCACAAAGGAAAAAGGAACAAAGAAAACCAGGGGGTAAAATCCACGGACCCGATCCATAAAGGAAAAAGGAACAAAGAGAAACAAGGGTAAAATCCACGGACCCGGTCCACAAAGGAAAAAGGAACAAAGAGAACCGGGGGTTAAATCCACGGACCCGGTCCACAAAGGAAAAAGGAACAAAGAAAACCAGGGGTAAAATCCACGGACCCGATCCATAAAGGAAAAAGGAACAAAGAGAAACAGGGGTAAAATCCACGGACCCGGTCCACAAAGGAAAAAGGAACAAAGAGAACTGGGGGTAAAATCCACGGACACGATCCATAAAGGAAAAAGGAACAAAGGGAACCAGGGGTAAAATCCACGGACCCGATCCATAAAGGAAAAAGGAACAAAGAGAAACAGGGGTAAAATCCACGGACCCGGTCCACAAAGGAAAAAGGAACAAAGAGAACTGGGGGTAAAATCCACGGACCCGATCCATAAAGGAAAAAGGAACAAAGAGAACTGGGGTAAAATCCACGGACCCGGTCCACAAAGGAAACAAGAACAAAGAGAACCAGAGAATACAATCACATTGTAGTCTTCATCTAAGACTAGAAGCCACTACCCACTTAATTCTGGGTAGCAGCTTCTTTTGTTTTTTGTCCCCCCCCCTGCTACCCACTTAATTCTGGGTAGCGGGGATGGGGGGACAAAAAACCCTAGTGTATTGATTTGTTTACTTTTGAGATTTACAAATGCTGGACATTTTTCATTAGAATTTCAATGCTATTTCTATGTATATTCTAAATAACTTCAAATATTAATTCAGTCATAATAATTTTTGCACAAAAAATAAGAACTAGTGATATATATATATATATATATATATATATACTTTGTGTTTAATTGTTTTATTTTTGTAGTTTCAGCTGGACATACATACATACCAACAACTGCTCTTTATATATGTACTAGAAGCAGCTATCTGGCGTCACCGGGATTGAGGGGGGGGGACTTTTTTTAAAAAGTTAGTCTCGCAAATCAATTCTTGCTGAATAGCAAGTTACTTCCTCGTTGGATGCCTCAAAAATCCCCACATTAAATTGACCTTGTGTTAATCCACCCTGGTGATAGTGAATGTGTATAAATATTTACTTTGTCATTAAGGGTTTTAGTTACCTCTCTAGGCATATTATTGATTGCAACGTCTTGTCAGACGACTGCTGCTCCTTCATTCATTGTCTGTTCGTGAGCTCGTTCCTGACTTTTCAATCCTGCCAAAGTCTTGCATAACTTAGAACATATCTGGCACGCATAACGATCGGTGTTGACAGAGTCAACAGGTGTTGTATATGCATCACTGTGAACTTTCATGTGAAGCTTGAGACCACCGGATGTTCAGCACACTTTTGTGCAGCAGGAACATAAAAAGTCCTCATGTTGGGGATCATGCTGGGAATCAGTATGGCATGGGAGAGACAACAATTGCAGTTGGGTAGCTCTCATGTGATTGACCAAGCCTAGGCAGGCATACATACATAGCAATAGCATAATCTTAACAGATCACCGGCATCCCTCACAATCTTATAACCCCACCACCAGAACCTTTCCTCTCATGAGCCCTCAAATGACTCATCAAACCCATTGCAGATCCACAAAGTTTGATGCAAATATGACATAGGAAGGATGTCCTTCCCATTGTATCAGATGGGTCAGATGATAAAATGTGATGCTTATGCACCACCATATATTTCTCTTAAGACCAGAAGCTGATATACATACATACATACATACAAAACAACTGCTCTTTATATATAATTTAATATACCAAGCGTGTTGGTAGATCCTTGCGAAGAGAAAAAACCCAGCGAATAGTTTGATTGTAAAAATATACTACCAAACATCAACCGGGGAGAAAAAAATTTTTGAAAAAAAAGAAAAGACCAAGATATTCGTACCAACAAAAAAATAATCTATTGGTACAGTATTTGGCCAAAAGAAAAAACAATTTATATGTATATAAGATATATATATATTCATATAACCGTTAGGAGAATAGCTAATAAGTAAAAAGTGCTAGATACCTAAGTAGAGCCAATAATAGATAATCTAATGAGTCAAACGAACCTACTATTAGTTTCGCATAAAGCTCTTCAGGGCTAAAATCTGACTCAGATTTTAGCCCTGAAGAGCTTTATGCGAAACTAATAGTAGGTTCATCTGACTCATTAGATTATCTTATATATATATATATATATATATATATATATATATATATATATATATATATAAACACACACACATATATATATACTAGAACCGACTACCCAACATTACCTGCTTAAAGGAAGACAAAAAAAATGTGATGCAATGGTTTGCAAGTTAGTCTCACAGATCCATTATTATAATAAGTATATTTTCATTTTTAGATATCTTTGTAAGAAATGACAGGAAATTAATCCAACAGTATGTGGAGAAAGGTAGACAAACACAGGATGTTGTAGAAAATGGATGTTTATTGTAGGTAAAATGTTGTAACGTTTCGGTCTGTTAGACCTTCTTCAGGACTTTAGGATAGAGTTCTTGCTTCAATAGTGAACATTTTCATACTGGTGAATAAGGAGGTTGTGAATAAGGGAGGGGTGGTCGACCTCCTAATTCACCAGTATGAAAATGTTCACTATTGAAGCAAGAACTCTATCCTAAAATCCTGAAGAAGGTCTAACAGACCGAAACGTTACAAAGTCGACATCACTACCTACAATAAACATCCATTTTCTACAACATCCCGTGTTTGTCTAACTTTCTCCACATATCTTTGTAAATATAAATCAAATCTTTGTAATTTTTGCGCAAAAAAGCAAGAACCAGTGATATTTAATGTGTATATATATTTACTTGTTTTATTCTCATAGTTTCCTGCAGACATGCATACATACCAGGGCTTGACATTAACGCCGTCCCGTTGTCCTGCTTGCCGTGGACGGTAAAAATTTTTCCTAAAAGTTAGAACTACATTCCAATATTGGCCGTCCAGTAATTGCCCGAATACTGACCTCAAAAAACGGTCTAGTTCTAAACTTAAAATTACTAATGTCAACAACACTGAAGAAATAGACAGTCACACAGTATATATTTTTATGATTGGAAAATGTCCGTATAAAGATGGAAATAGAATAAATTTTAGTTTATAAAATTTTTATTTTATTATTTTATGATTATAAATAAATGTTTCTGTCAACTGCCTCAGCTTTTCTTAATGTTTTATTACATGTTATTATGCTACTGATGACTGACAAGTATAGATGATGATAATGAATTAAACAAAAATATTTTGACTTGGGACGGTCCAAACCCCGTTCGGGACGGTCATGAAAAAAGTTAGTGTCGGGGCCTGATACATACATACAAACAACTGCCCTTTATATATGTATAGATAGATACAGAATATGCCAGAATATGTTTAATTAATGCCTGACGAAGATATCAGAAGATCTGAAACATGTGTCGCAAATGTAAGATAAAAAGAAAATTTTAAAAAAGAAAATAATGTAGACCTTTTTTATAAAATATTTAATTTTCTCCCGTTGGACATATAAAAACACTTTTTATATAGATAGATAGATAGATAGATAGATAGATAGATAGATAGAGGATTTCTGTTTGAAAAAATCTGGCCCACGTGACACTTAGGTTTGGTTTGTTTGGTTTGTTTTGTTTTACGGCATATCAACCTCAGTGGGTCATTTAATGCCAATAAAGTTTTGAAATAAATCAATTCTTAATGGATAATACAATTTTTTAAAAAATACATTTTTCTATTTAACCCATAGATGGGACCCTAACAGGTACTACCACTCCGGGCCAGAGTGGACCAGGGAGCAATGGTGATGAAGGGGTGCTCCACATTCCCCAAACCTCCAAAACTGGAACCTCACCATCAGATAGAGTTTAACGTCATTCCCATGACATGTAGACCCGCAGCCACCGCCTTCTAGCACTCATGTGATAAAAAAGGGGTTGGGACTTGCCATAAGGGCAATAGCGTTGGGAAAATCATATAGGTGCTAGGGCTTGACGTGACCAGCCGATTGATCGGAGGGGGCCTCTCCGACCGCCCGTCTAGCCCAAGATGGGGCCAAAGTGGAGTATTGCACGTCAAGAACTGCTCATCCACCTGGGCTCTATCCTTAAGCATCACGGGTGGCCACCCACGACCAACAGGTGGCCCCATTGGGGGAGTCTTATCCCTCTGCATAGGTGCAGTCGGTGCATTCTAACGCCCCAGCCGACAGGGCGGATTTAATTTTCTTCCGTTGGACATATAAAAACACTTTTTATATATAGATAGATAGATAGATAGATGGATAGAGGATTTCTGTTTGAAAAAATCTGGCCCACGTGACACTTAGGGTTAGAGGTGGGGTTGGGAGGTTTGGTTTTTACATAACTGTACAAATGAATAACCGAGAGATCACGAGTGTTGACGCTTGGGTGATTTTCTTTTGAAATTGTGTTTAATGTCATTTTGCATAAACCTGGGTAGATAGACACCCCCCACCCTCCCTCTTTCCACCTGAAGAAAATGTGGCTTTAAACTATCAGACACAAACAAGAGAGGTTCAAATCATTTTTTTTTAAATTTAAATTTAAACAAACTAAAATAAGATAAATCTTTTTAATGTTAATGACTTCTCAAATCAACAGAGAAAAAAATAGTCATTGTCTGTCTATATATATAATGAAATAAAATGGAAATTAATCCGACAGTGTGAATATGATATATTGAAAAAACAAAGGATGTTTACAAATGCATGGGCTCATCAGGAGAGAATGTGCAAACCGTTTCGGGGCCTTCCTCTCGACGGTTTAATATATATATATATATATATATATTAATCCTATAAGTAAACCCTTGTGGTAAGAAAAAAAAGTCGGCAAATAATTTGTTAGTAAAAATATACTACTTCCCCTGGGGTAAAAATGAAAAAAAAAAAGAAAAGACCAAGAGGATTGCACCAACCGAAAATAATTGATTAATACTATAACACTTGGCAAAAGAAAATAATTGAGATATATATATATATATATATATATATATATATATATATATATATATATATGAGTATGAGCAAGATGGAATGAAAACATCACACAATGCTGTTAAAGAGAAAACAATTTATAATATAATCATAGCTGATACTGATCAATATTTCGATTTTACAAAAATCATCATCAGAGCTCATTCACTCCATGGTGTTTGGGTCGGAGAAAAATGTCAAATCAGTTCACAAAAACAGAAAACCTTAATTCTGCAAAAACGAACGAAAGTTGTTCCATTATTCACCAATGTGGGCATTCACACCATATTTTATTCGGTCATGCCGATATGTATATCTTTTTTGTCGGTGAACTCACCATAGTAGCGGAATTTGAGATGTTGGCAACAAGACGAATTAACTTACTCGAAAGGAGATGGGTATTAAAATGTGATGGTTGGAATTCAAAAGATTTTTAGAAAAGGAATTTTTATGATTATTTTTTTATTTTCTGTATTTCATAAATGATTAAATATTTATTATATTTTGTTTTTTATATATGATGATTTTTGTAAAATCGAAATATTGATCAGTATCAGCTATGATTATATTATAAATTGTTTTCTCTTTAACAGCATTGTGTGATGTTTTCATTCCACCTTTTCATACTCATACTGTTGGATTCATTTCCTTTCTTTTAACTTATATATATATATATAAACCGCAAGGATTGTCTAAAACTAAATAATAAAGTTAAACCTATGAAATCAGAGAAATGATAATAAAGTGCTCAATTGTTTCACTTAGTAGCTCATTAGGGTTAGTTTTATAATTTGAAAAAAAAAAAACCTAAAAATCGTCTGTTAACAAACAACCGGATGTTGACGGTGTAAATGAAAGAATGTACTTATGAATCAGCAAAGCAAAAGGTGTGCCTAAAGGTCATATGGTCCATTTATTTTATAAAAAAAAACAATTGTATGGATCCTTTGCTGTGCTACACATGCGCCAAATTAACAAGGGCTAGTATCAAACTCGGAACCTTGTGATTCCTAGGCAGATGCTCTACCGACTGAGCTAAACCGGTTTTCCAATTAATGTAAATCCCTACTAATCCCAATCACTTAATCCAAATATTATTATATAATCTGAAATAAATTTAATTGTTCTCCTGTTGGACCCAGTACAAATGAAATAACATTGGCTGTTTAATGTCTCGTATTATAATGTGNCACATCAATTCTTCTTTACATTTTAGCTTTGGACACCAGATTCCGATAGCAGGACACAAAACCCACATCATTACACACACATAGATAATAGAATATGAATAGAATTAAGATTAAGAGTGAATAGAAGTATAATTTCTTAGTTTGAAAAATATCTGTGAGCCCTAACGTTAGACACTTAAGGGTTTAATAGAGAGGTATATTAGTGAGGTTTGTAGGGGTAGGTTTTTGTTTTTTTTTTTATCAGGTAAGTCTCTGTAACGATAGAGAAATATAAACCGTCTGAAAGATCACTGAGAGTTATGTATTTGGCTGTCTGTGTTGCATGAAATATTCTTCTGGTCTTGAATATCTTTTGTTGTTATTACCGTCATTTGTGCATATAATTCTCTGTAGGTTAAGTCAATAGACAGCTTCTTCACACCCAAAACTATCCTGCTTCAACCAATGGATATGACACAATTAAGCTTATAACTATCAGACACAAACAAGAGAGGTTCAAATCATTTTTTTTAAATTTAAATTTAAACAAACTAAAATAAGATAAATCTTTTTAATGTTAATGACTTCTCAAATCAACAGAGAAAAAATAATATCATTGTCTATATATATATATATATATGAAATAAAATGGAAATTAATCCGACAGTGTGAATATGATATATTGAAAAAACAAAGGATGTTTACAAATGCATGGGCTCATCAGGAGAGAATGTGCAAACCGTTTCGGGGCCTTCCTCTTGACGGTTAAATATATAATATATATATATATAATTAATCCTATAAGTAAACCCTTGTAAGAAAAAAAACGTCGGCAAATAATTTGTTAGTAAAATATACTACTTCCCCTGGGGAAAAAATGAAAAAAAAAAAGAAAAGACCAAGAATGTTGCACCAACCGAAAATAATTGATTAATACTATAACACTTGGCAAAAGAAATAATTGATATATAATATATATATATATATATATATATATATATATATATATATATAATATATGAGTATGAGCAAGATGGAATGAAAACATCAACAATGCTGTTAAAGAGAAAACAATCTATAATATA
This sequence comes from Doryteuthis pealeii, assembly GCA_023376005.1. NCBI lineage: Eukaryota > Metazoa > Mollusca > Cephalopoda > Myopsida > Loliginidae > Doryteuthis > Doryteuthis pealeii. Next base: position 54,783,957 of record CM042176.1, read on the forward strand.
ATCATAGCTGATACTGATCAATATTTCGATTTTACAAAAATCATGATCAGAGCTCATTCACTCCGTGGTGTGGGTCGGAAAAAAATGTCAAATCAGTTCACAAAAACAGAAAACCTTAATTCTGCAAAAACGAACGAAAGTTGTTCCATTATTCACCAATGTGGGCATTCACGCCATATTTTATTCGGTCATGCCGATATGTATATCTTTTTTGTCGGTGGAAAGGGGAGAGAGATCACCATAGTAGGGAATTTGAGATGTTGGCAACAAGACGAATTAACTTACTCGAAAGGAGATGGGTATTAAAATGTGATGGTTGGAATTCAAAAAGATTTTTAGAAAAGGAAATTTTATGATTATTTTTTTATTTTCTGTATTTCATAAATTATTAAATATTTATTATATTTTGTTTTTTATATATGATGATTTTTGTAAAATCGAAATATTGATCAGTATCAGCTATGATTATATTATAAATTGTTTTCTCTTTAACAGCATTGTGTGATGTTTTCATTCCACCTTTTCATACTCATACTGTCGGATTCATTTCCTTTCTTTTAACTTGTATAATATATATATATATAAACCGCAAGGATTGTCTAAAACTAAATAATAAAGTTAAACCTATGAAATCAGAGAAATGATAATAAAGTGCTCAATTGTTTCACTTAGTAGCTCATTAGGGTTAGTTTTATAATTTGAAAAAAAAAAACCTAAAAATCGTCTGTTAACAAACAACCGGATGTTGACGGTGTATATGAAAGAATGTACTTATGAATGAGCAAAGCAAAAGGGGTGCCTAAAGGTCATATGGACCATTTATTTTATAAAAAAAAACAATTGTATGGATCCTTTGCTGTGCTACACATGCGCCAAATTAACAAGGGCTAGTATCAAACTCGGAACCTTGTGATTCCTAGGCAGATGCTCTACCGACTGAGCTAAACCGGTTTTCCAATTAATGTAAATCCCTACTAATCCCAATCACTTAATCCAAATATTATTATATAATCTGAAATAAATTTAATTGTTCTCATGTTGGACCCAGTACAAATGAAATAACATTGGCTGTTTAATGTTTGTATTAGATAATGTTGATTAGATAATGTTGATTAGATAATAAAAAGTTGAACGAAGAAAAAGAGTGTTTTTTTTAACAATGAAAAGATTTTTTAAAAAGAGAGAGAGAAAGAGAAAAAAGATGCTGAGTCAGAGGATAATGACTTAATAATATTTTTCATCATATATATATATTTCTTTTCTGATACATAAAAAAATAAAAAATTAAATAAATAAATCGTCCCCACCATTTACGGTCTCCCTAAAACACAAAAACCAGGGATTCCATTAAGACACATAATTTCGGGAATTGAAACTGCCCCTCATATGAAAATGATATAAAATATATTCATTTTTGATATATATATATGTATGTGAAGAAAAAAATGGAAGTAAATCCGATAAGTATGTAATATTGTAAAAATTTAAAAAACACAAGTTTCATAAACGAATGATGTTTATTACGCCTACGCTGCAGTTTTTCGGTTTGTTTAAATAGACCTGCATCAGGGCTTTCATTGGTTTAAGGAAAAAAAAATAAAGTAATAATTTTTTTTTTCCTTAAACCAATGAAAGCCCTGATGCAGGTCTATTTAAACAAACCGAAACACTGCAGCGTAGGTGTAATAAACATCATTCGTTTATGAAACTTGTTTTTTAAATTTTTACAATATTACATATTTATTTATCAGCCCCTTCACATGAGCAGGATGTGACACAAGGTCAATTTCTTAAGCAGAGTTTAACAAGTTTGAATTCAGAGTTTTCCTTCTCCTAGACAATTTACCTAGCCTTGGTTAAATAGACCAAGCTATTAACCCATAGCTGGAGGGAGAATTGGATTCATACCTTTCCAAGGGTTTTAGCTCAATGTGAAATGCAAACAGCTTTATCCAGGAATTGAACTCTGGTTGACAAGTCCATTTTCCTACGACTCTAACCATTAGACCATCATATATATCTCAGCTATAATTGTTTTTCTTGCTTGAGTATTTAGCTCAGCCGGTAGAGCGTTCGGCTAGAAACCACAAGGTTCCTAGTTTGATACCGGTACTCGCCAACTCAGCGTATGAGTAGCACAGGGATCTGTGCAGTAAAGTAAGGAGCTGATGGTAGGTGTGGTGCTCCACCTTAGGCTCAAAAAACAATCTGGTCTAGCGCTAGTGAAAAGGGGATAGACTCCCTCGCTGTATGGCTCATACCGACATTAGGCCGCCCCAACAATTTTTTTTATGTGTTATATCCCGAGATGTAGGAATAAAAAATGATAACAAAAACAGTGAAGTATGTTTAACATATAACAATATTTGTTTTATTTATTCTCTGACTGGGAATACAGTGGGATGGTTTGGGATGGAATTCAATTGTGTGTATCATGTGCGTGTTCGTCACATGGGGCCAAGTCCTTGTCTGCCTGACTCTTTACTTGTCAGTCTTTGTTTTCCCTCCTTATCAGCGAGTATATCCGGTTGAATCGTTAGGGGGAGATAACTCATTTCAATTTATTCTAACGGGGAAAATTAATGTTATATATAAGAGGAAATTATGTTAGGAGCAGAACAAAAAAAAAGAAAAAGAAAAAGATAAAAAAAGATGCTGAGTCAGAGGATAATGACTTCACAAGAATTTTTATCAGCTGTCCCATCATATTAAAAGATAACAAAAATAAATTACATAGCAAAAAAAAAAAAAAAAAAAAAAAAAAAAACGCCTTCCAGGCTGTGTAAAAGAATCAATTTTTGAAACATATTTTCCCCAAGTGGAGTGGGAGGTGAAAATTCAATGTGTGAGGGTTTGCATGATTAGTAAAGTAAAGTAAAGTCGTCAGGGTAGCCTAAAGTCGGTATCAGCCAGACAGCGAGGGAGTCTATCCCCTTTACACTAGCGCTAGACCAAGGAGACTGTTTCTGCATCTGGGGTGGGGAGCCACACCTATAATCAGCTCCTTACTTTACCGCACAGATCTCTGAGCTACTCATACGCTGAGTTGGTGACGGCTGGTATCGAACACTCTACCAACTGAGCATCAAATTCATTAAAGGAGTTTTAAAAAAAAAATAAAACAATTTAAAATGAAAACTTAGTTCTGTTTTCCTCAAATAAAATTATATATATAATATATATATATATATATATATATATATATATAATAATAATAATAGACTCTCCCGTCGATTTTCGACACATGAGGGTTCACACACACAATGAACTCCCACACAGGGACTTGTTTATAGTGGTGAAGGCTTGTGTTGGACCATCCACACTTTTTGGCACAGTCGATAGGAAAGAATTGGTGCATCAAGGGTTGCCGCAAACCCAATCAACGACCGACCTCAGGAATTTTGAATTCAGAGTTATCCCTCTCCTAGACTGGTTACATACCCAAGGCTGAAGAGCCCAGTCTGCCCTACTATTTAACCCATAGCTGGAGGGAGAATATATGGATTCATACCTTTCCCAAGGGTATTAGCACTATGGGAAATGCTAACAGCTTCGTCTAGGAATTGAACTCGAATCGACGAGTCCATTTTCCACGACTCTAACCACTAGCCCACGCGCCTCCAAAAAAAAAAAATATGGTCTAGCACTAATTATATTATATATATATATATATATAATATAATAAGATAAATATATAAAGGTATTACATATCTATTTATTAGGTGACAAAGGAACAATCACAACCATATTGGTTTCATGCGATGCAATCATCAGGTGAAGATGTTTCAAATGTAAGGAAAATCGAAAAAATTACAAAAAATTTCAAAAAATTCAATAGACATGGGATGCGTATGATTGGATAAAATGATGTGTGTGTGTGTATGTGAAGGTGAATTGAATGTGTGAGAGTGTTTATGGGCTGCATAAAGGTTGCGTACGCGTAGTAACTGGTCACACACATAATACGTTGATCTGTGAGTGTGTGGTATTTTAACAGTGCTTACGTGCGAGCGCTTGTGCCTGTGCATGTATGTGTGTGTGTATGTTTTTTCCTGCCGGATGTGTAGGTTATGTATGTTGTATATAGCTGGGTTGTGTTAGTTGAGGAGTGCGGATGAATAATATTAACTATAAGATTGCAAGTGTTGTATATTACGGGCGGGTGGGGGTGGGTAATATGATGTGTAGCGATGTCAACCGGACGTTGCTGCACGCGGTTACACATAGACACGACATAGGCACGCATACAAAACAATATTCATACATACCGATATGCACACACATGTCACTTTATGTGCTGCGTTAGCCCTACATATACATATTGAAGTGCATACGCATACCACAATGGGCCCCACGTGCACATATATACGCACATACGCACGCACATATATATATATATATATATATACATATATATATATATATTTACTTTATATTTAGTTATGATAGACTTAAAAATCAAAAATGAAAAGTTCACAATTGATATATTTTGGATTTAGAAAATTATGATCCAGTTTTTTCACTTGATATTTATAGAAACTGGGTTTTTCCTTTCTTAATAACATTAAATGCCGAGAACAAAAAAATGGGGGAAGACCTATGAGTAGTAAAGAGAAAATGTCTGTTTTTCTCACGTTCACCCTTAGTTAAATGTTTCCATTTTTCAAACACACACACACATATATATGTATATATGTATGTGTGTGTGTGTGTGTGTGTGTGTGTGTGTGTATTATGGTTGGTGTCACCATTTTAGGTGCTTAGTTTCGCCATTGTATTGAGTGCAATTTTACAGTGGATATTACTTATGGCATAAAGTTTGATTTATTCCTTGAAGTAGAAAGATGTAGTATCAGTTTAATCCTTGTCTCTTGATTTTTTTCATGGGGCAGTCCATCAGACAATTTTAGGACAATTTATGAACGATATTAAATGCATGTTTGGTGTTTTTTCATTGGTCAATCCAGCTCCTCCTGCTTGGAATAGTCTATAAATATAAGTGGTGGTTGTTCATACAGCTTATACCTAAGAGTTAGTTCATCAATATATATATATATATATATGTAGTAAAGAGAAAATGAAAGCCTGTTTTTCTCACATTCACCCTTAGTTAAATGTTTCATTTATTTGGGTATGACTCAAAAATAGTTGCTTTTAAAATTATTTGGAAATTTTCATAAATATCACTCTAAGGTTTTCTTAGTTGGTTGTTAGATTTGTCCAACACTACATTAACCCCTTTTTGGGGTCATTTAAATAATAAGGAAATTTATTGTGTACATTGCTCAGGTGTACCACAACTCATCAAAGTCTCATGTATAGTACATAGAATAATGTACTAATGTCATACACATATATTAACCCATACATATATACACACCCATACACACACAGATACACACATGCAATGATAATTTCAGTAAGTAATGTATATATTATTCAAAGTTTAAGTCCAATATATTTATATTGTTTAATGTTTACTTACATATTTTGTAAAACGCTTTAAAAGTTTTGATTTTTCTTGTCATGTCAAATATCCTGACCTTTGAGATTGTTTAAAGTTTAAATATATCATATGTGATTTTGGGAGTTTCCGTTTCAGTTTTTCTAAATTTTTTTTTTTTTTTTTTAAATCTATCTAGTGTGTGCTATGTTGAAAGAAAGAAAGGCCAATTTTTTAAATAAATATATACATACGAATACACATATACTATATATATATAATCCAAAAGTCCAGAGAAGAAATCTTCCTTACGACATAGGAGTTTTTTTAAACAACTTGTCACAATTTGAGAGCTCAATGTGTGCTCTTATTGTTAGAGTCACAGAGCAAATTTATAAGTAAAGAAACAACAAAAGACTTAGAGATTTTGCATTATAGTCTATTTCAGGGAGCTTTGACAAAGTGTCTAATTCTGATGAGTTGGGAGAATTAGACACTTTGTCTAAGCTCCCTGAAATAGACTATAACGCAAAATCTCTAAGTCTTCTGTTATTTCTTTACTTGTATATATTACAGACTGACCGACAGAGGGAGAGGTTCAGTTAAGTTGGTAAAGTATTCGCCTAAGAATCACGAGATTGTGGATCCGATATCAGTCCCCATC
>CM042176.1:54795063-54883719 GCA_023376005.1 Doryteuthis pealeii
TGTCCGTAACGTAAAATAAAAAGGTAGAGAAAATAATTTTGAATAGTAAATATTTTTATTTATTTCCTTAAACTAAATTTAATATTCGTTTTATTAAATCATTTTTTCTTTGTTTTTTTTTTTTTTATTTTTATTTTTTTAATATACATTGTGTTAGTTGATCATCTGTCGTCGGACACAAAGTGAGTGTCCAATTTCGCATTATACGTAATTGTAAACTGAACCCTCCTACTTTAAAAACTTATATTTTTATATTGTTGAACTATAAACTAGTTGTAATATAAAATTTTAAAGTTTATCATGTATACAAAGTGGCGAGAATAAATGAAAAAATATATATATATATTTTGGACTGTAAATAAATAAATAAAGAATAATAGAAAAATCACAAAGGTTGTAAAATAAAATAATAATGAACCTCGTGGTTCTGAGACAGACGGTTACGTAACGAGGGTCAGAGTTCAAACATGAACCCAGGATTTTGAATGATGTGACACAATCTATATAGGCAAGGCGGTGTTTACTTACTTGTGGGACCCCTAGATTAAATTTATTAGTAAGGTCATTGTGGACGTATTACGTATTGAGTCAATACGTAATAAGCCCACAGTGTTAAATTCCAATAAATACTATTGACAATATCAATACAATACGGTATTGTACAGGGTGGTCCAAAAGTATTGTCACCCCTACACATTTCTTTAAAGGTAAAATAAGTATATATATATATATATATATATATATATATATATATATATATATATATATATATATATACACACAACCCAACATTCCAGAAAATAATTCAATTTTAGGTTTTTTAGAAATAGAATAATTACATAATTCATATATTATTAAAACAAAAAAATAATGAAATTTAAAAGTTTTAAATTTCACTATTTTTTGTTTTAACTTAAAACAATATGTAACGGTGACAAGACTTTCGGACCACCCTATAGATTAATGTACAACGTGGTCTGAAAGTCTTGTCCCCCACTACATATTTTTTTAAAGAGGTTTATTTAATTAAAATAATTACATAATTTATATCTTATATTATTAAAACAAAAAATAATTAAAGTTAAAACAATACGTAGGGGTGACAAGACTTTCCGACAAATCTGTGGATTAATCTACAGTATGGTCCGAAAGTCTTGTCACCCCCTACATTTTAACTTTCATTATATTTTTGTTTAATTATACAAGTTATGTAATTATTTTACTTCTAAAAAAAGATATGTTGGTCATTTTTATTTGATTAAAGTTTTTTTTATTTATTTAGTTTTTTTACACACATGAAAAAGTTAAAATAGAAAAAGTTTCTTTGGCGTTGTACAGGGTGGTCCGAAGGTCTTGTCACCCCCTACATATTGTTTTAACTTTTATTATTTTTTGTTTTAAGGATATAATATATAAGTTATGTAATTATTTTACCTCTAAAAAAGTCTTTTCAGAATTATTTTCGAGAATTTTGGGGTTCATTATGTTTTACTTCTAGTATAATATGTAAAGGGTGACAAGACTTTCCGATCACACTGTATATTAATTTACAGGGTGGTCTGAAAGTTTTGTCACCCCTACATATTGTTTTAACTTTCATTATTTTTTGTTTAGTAATATAATATATAAGTTATGTAATTATTTTACTTCTAAAAAAAAAAAAAAATGTAGATGTGACAAGACTTTCAAATCACTCTGTAGATTAAATATACAGAATGGTCTGAAAGTCTTGTCACTCCACATATATAAAGAGGTAAAATAATTACATAACTTATATATTATATTATTAAAACAAAAAAATGATAAAAGTTAAAACAATATGTAGAGGGTGACAAGACTTTCAGACCATCCTCTAGATTAAATATACAGCCTGGTCGGAAAGTGTTGTCACTCCACACACACACACTATATATATATATATATATATATATATATATATATATATGGGCTAATATTGTGGCATCATTGAAATTGAAGTTATGATTAGTTTCAGACATATGTTGGAGGAGGGTGTTCTGAAAATTGCCCAATATATATATATATATATATATATATATATATATATATATATATATGGGTAAGGTCATTGGGTGGCCTAAAGCAGTTATCAGCCAATCAGGGAGGGAGTCTATCCCCTTTTCACTAGCGCTAGACCAAGGAGATTGTTTTTGTGTCTGGGGTGGAGTGCCACACCTACCATCAGCTTCTTACTTTACCGCACAGATCCCTGTGCTACTCATACGCTGAGTTGGCGAGGACCGGTATCGAACTAGGAACCTTGTGGTTTCTAGCAGAACGCTCTACTAAGGCATATTAGTGGATGTAAAGGCCAGATCAAAAGATAAAGATGCGTAGGCGTGTTTATCAATATAAAGGCCAGAGGATTCGAGCCGACAGACCCCAGCAAACAGCCGATAGCATCACCTCGCGTCTCCTGTGAACACTCGTCGCCGCACTCACCAACCGATCGGGCATTTTCATTGCGAACACTTGTCGCCCCTTTACCACCCACACTCCGAAGAAAATAAAGACGGGTCCTATTTTTGTATATACATATCTGTTGTTTATTGAAGTCCACTAGCCGGTAGCCAAGCTGCTATACATCAAATTGCTTACATCATAATACCCTAAGAAATTGTGTAAGTTTATGAAATTAGTATATAATTCATAGAATTAATACATAGAATAAATATTTTTATTAAAATATATCTCTATGAAAATCTGAGTTAGAGTTGCCTCAAAACAGCCCATGTTATTAGGGTATTTGCCTCTCACCCCACTTATAAGGGCATGACACAAGGACTCATGGGCGGTAGACACAAAAAATGCGTTGATCCTGTCGACATAACCCCTCAAGGGGGGCGCCTCAGGCGCTGGGCAATAAACCCAGCCCTGCCCCATTAAATCGAGGGGGTAGGTGTTGCCTGGGGGAATAGCCCCCTGGGATCAATGCTGTTAATTTACATTGACAGGTCCCGAAAGGCTCATGTTATTAGTGGGTTTAAAATCCTGCAATGTGTCTTATATATCACTAAGAAATAAAGTTTTACATAATATATGCTGTGGTTAATTTGCATACTGGTTTTGTAGCGTTGTCCCTTTTTTACGGGCACTAAAACGATATCTGTAACGTTGTCGTATATCTGGTCACAGTAACGCGGCGCGGCGACGTATATTGTATAGCGAGTCTCGTCCACGTGCCTCCAAATTCACAGTGCTAAAATGGTGTTGATAAAAATTACAACGCGAGAAATATGTAGTCACAACTGCTAGCCTTTATTTCGTGCTCGTCTCGTGTGCTGTATCGGAGAGGAGGAAAGGCAGAGAGAAAGAGAGAGAACTATACTTCTAGATTACTGTGATCCCATAAGGGACCCAAGGTCAGGTCCGTACCCTACGACGTCCGAAAGCAAAAAGAGGTTGGTACCTTTCTTCGTTGTTCCACGTCACCACGTGACTTCCGGTCAACACCCGAAACTTCCGGTTGAGGTCAACACCCGAAACTTCCGGTTGACACTCAATTCTCCGTTTGGGGTCACGCTACGGTCAAACCATCGTTCATCCTGTTTTGGCTCATCACTATTTTTTAAACCTTTATCATCTCTTATTTCCTTCTTCCTCCTTTTCTAACATAGTAGTTCTCGCTCACGAAAGCCAGGACCTTCATTATCTCGTTACAGTTTAAACAAAACCGGGTTTAATAAATAATCACTTGGAATCATTGATTTCTGTTCTCATTGTTTTATTGTCCAATGTATTAAAATCAGTTCTACAAATGATTTTATATAGAAACCAATTAAAATATGATTAAAATAAGTAAGTAAGTGTAAAGTCGTCAGGGCAGCCTAAAGTCGGTATCAGCCAATCAGCGAGGGAGTCTATCCCCTTTTCATTAGCGCTAGACCAAGGAGATTGTTTTAGCATCTGAGGTGGAGCGTCACACCTACCATCAGCTCCTTACTTTTCCGCACAGATCCCTGTGCTACTCATATGCTGAGTTGGCGAGGACCGGAATCGAACTAGGAACCATGTGGTTTCTAGCCGAACGCTCTAACCGACTGAGCTAGCCCGGCCCTTTGTTTAATTTCGTTAGTCTTACTAATTTGATATATTTCATTACATTAAAACTTGAATACTTACGCCCGACAGAGGGCACATATTGTTGCTAGTAACAATAATAATAATGATAGTGGTAATCCTACAAAATACGACTGTTATCATCTTGCAACACCCTCTGGTTAAAAATGAGACCGTCCAAATGAGTGTTGTCACCTCAGCTAAATAATGGTCAATTCCGTTTTTATTAGAAAGAAAGAAAGGAAGAAAAAGGACATGGTACACAGAATAAATATAATAAGAAAAAAAGAGGGTAGGGGAAAGATAGAGAGAGGGGTGAGTGCGTGGAAGCGATAACGCTTATCTGTTTTAATTGAACATGATGAAAAGAAGGAAAGTGTGAGAGAGAGTTCAATCAAGATTATTATACTTTTTTCCATATTGAACTATTTAGCAATAGCTCTTAAGAAAATATATCAAATGCTGTAATAATTGAATTATCATACTATGGTATATACACAGGTCCCGCTAGTAAAGATTATTATACTTTTTACATATTGAACTATTTAGCAATAGCTCTTAAGTAAACATATATGTAGAAATAATTAAATCATCATACTGTGGTATATCCACAGGTCCTGCTAGTATTGAACTATTTTACAATAGCTCTTAAGTAAACATATCAAACGTTGTAATAATTAAATTATCACACTGTGCTATATCCACAGGTCCTGCTAGTAAATATAAGGATTTAAGGTTGGGTGGAATCCATTTCCTACGATATGGTGAAAAAAGAATGAAAGAGAGTTAAATCACGATTATTATACTTTTTATATATTGAACTATTTCGCAATAGCACTTAAGTAAACATATGAAACGTAATAATTAAATTATCATACTGTGGTATATTCACAGGTCCTGCTAGTCAAGATTATTATACATTCTACATATTGAACTATTTAGCAATAGCTCTCAAATAAACATATGACACATTGTAATAATTAAATCATCTTACTGTAGTATATCCACAGGTCCTGCTAGTATTGCAAGTTATTATAAAGTACATGCTATATTTAGTTCACACCAATTTGGGATTTTTTTTTTGTGACATGTAATCCAATCCAATGCTAGCAAAATAATGACACTGCAATTCAATGAAAATATAACAAGACTGTCTTTGTGTTGCCTCTTGATTTATAATGGAAAATAAAATGAGGGCCGTTTTAGCTCAGTTGGTAGAGCATCAGCCTAGGAAGCACAAGGTTCCTAGTTCAATACCGGCCCTCGTCAACTCAGCGTATGAGTAAATTCCACCAACGTATGTCACCCCGCCGAAAGAAAAAATACTAAAAATCAGGAAATTAACCGAATTTAATGAAATTTTCAGTATTGATGTATTAATGAATAAAAAATATAATGCGCCAGTTATTTTATTTAAACTTTGAACCACGTATCTTTGAGGATACGTGTTACGCCTCAAAGATATGTGGTTCAAAGTTAACTGACCTGAAAAAAATGTAAAAGTTTTTAAATGAAATAACTGGTGCATTATATCTTTTATTCATTAATATATCAACACTGAAAATTTCATTAAATTCGGTTAATTCCCTGATTTTTTTCTTTTTTTTTCTTTCGGCGGGGTGACATACGATGGTGGAATTTAGTTCCGTTAAGTTCGATTTAACTACAAAAATTAAAAAATATCCCCCAAATAAATAAAAGAAAGAAATAAAGTAATCGTCAGCTGATGACTGGGTGAAAAATAATCTCATTAATAAAATGAAGAAATCAAATAAGAAAAGAAAAAAATTAAAGAAAAGAAAAAATAACCCGCTCCACCCCCTAGCTTTTGTTACCGGCACAGTACAAAGGTCAAATTGGGAGAGTGCGTAAGACAGATGTTCGTTAAATTAGGTCAACAGGGTTAAGCGTGGGTTTCCCCAATGAATACATACTATCAAGTAGGTATTTTTTACGCAACCCCTTTGCCACGGATAGGATGTGACACGAGGTCGCAAGTATAGGGCACCCAGTGAAGATTGAACTCACTATTGTGTAGTAATGGATCTGCGAGAGTAACTTGCTAATCATTACATTACTATCAAGTATGGCGGTCAAAAGGGCTACAATTATTAAGCAGTGTGTCACCGGGTTTACTTTTCAAAAACATCTACATATTATCAAATCGTATGTGTGAGTGAAAGTATACAAAATGATATTAAATTTAACAATTTTAAAAAAAGATAAAAAGGAAAAACAATCGTATATATTGTGCTGACAAGCGCCTGTTTCGACTTTGTGATGTTTTGTTTATTATACAATTGTAATCTTAGATGATTACATCTAAATGAAATTATTTTAAAATATGTGGACTCCACAACGACAATATTAAGTTGAAAATGGAAATGAATCCGACGATATGTTGAAAGGATAAATAAAGGAAAGAAAATGTTGAATGGATAAAATTGATTTAATTTGAGTTACCAACACGTGTTTCGGCCAGGAATTGGTTCATATACATATGTATTATTCTAATTATTATTATTATTATTATTATTATTATTATTATTATTAAAATGAAATAAAATAATAATAGAAAATTATAAAATATTTAAGCATACAAAGAATAACGGCCTTCGTCAGAGTAAAATGTTTGGTATTTGAAGTTAAAACGGCCAATTTAAATAACTGAAAAATTAGAATCGTGAAAATTAGGTACCACCAAACCGTTTAGGCCATCTTGAATAAAACGGAAATAAATATTTCCGAACTTTGTTTATCAAAAATCTCGTAAAAAAAATTTAAAAAAAGATCGTACAGGGTTGTTACAAAGAAAAATAGTTAATTCAAAGATCAAATTATCCGATTTTCAAATATTAATAAATCATCCTCACTATTCTTATTTTTCACTTTTATTCATTTTTATTTTTACAAACACTTTTTTTAATTGGTAATCATAAGAAAAGAAAGAAATTATTAATTTTGGAGGAAGTGATTCAACACATCTCACTAGCCATAGTCTACGGTAACCCAGTCAGGCTGAACTGGCCAAAATCATTGTAAAATTTTTTTTTTAAATAGTTTCATAAATAAATGTAATATTAGGCTACTCCATACTTAACCAAAAATGATCATTTGAAAAAGTTAACCTTATAATTCTGGTCACAATAGAAAGAACAACATTTAATTCATAATATTATAACACATTTTTAAGTATTATGTAATACTTGAATTGTTTTTTTTTTGTTTTTTTTTGTTTTTTACGGCATATCAACCACGGTGGGTCATTTAATGCCGGCAAAGTTTTTAAAGATTCATATCGATAGTTTAGAAGAAAATACTTGACTTGAGATGGATTTGAAAAAATTAAAACTTTCTCTTTAAGAAATCGTAGGAATATAGGTACCACCAATTTGACCCTGTGCAATTTACCCCCCCCCTACATTTAACACAATGAAACTTGCAGAAAAAATTAATATTTTCTTGAAAATTTTTTTCCATTCGAAAGAAAAAACATTAAACAAACTCCTGATGATTTTTTAAATTTTTATCAGCATACGAAAATAATGAAAATTAGGATTGAAAAACAATGTTTTCATTTTTGCACTGTTAAATCAACTGAAATTTAACGTAGCTAAAAACAAGTTACGATAAGAGGATTTTTTTTTAAATTCTATGAAAAATCAATTAATGGTCCGATTTTCACGAAAATTTCCATAAATGTTTACCATTGGATGTAAATACATCTGAAATAGTTTTTTTCTAAAAATATATTAGGGGAATTTTTTTACGATGTCTATCACCCCCTATTTTATTTTATGAGAAAAAAAAATGATGTGGAAAAAATTTTGGTACTTTTTTTCTATAAAGATAAGAGTCTGAATAACTATATCAATGAAATTGTATAACGTACCGAATTAGAGTTTTTTTAGGAAAAAATAATGAAATCGGAAATAAAAGTGCAAAAAAAATGTCATAATATTAATATTTGAAAACTTTTTTTTCTTATGTAATTGGTATGTACTATATTCTATTAAATTGTCAAAAAAAAAAAATTTTTTTAAGAAATTAATTTTTACGAGATTTTCAATCTTTTGTGTGATTAAATATTTTTATTTTCTGCGTGAAATAAATTAAATTTTTTTTTTTTCCTGTGGAAAAAAAATCAAAATTTTCACGGATATTTAAAAACATGAATTTTAGAATTCAGGTGAACTAAAAGTTGGTCCGATCCGTGCTCGATTAATATTTTAAAAAAGAATTTGTAATTTTTATTGTTGAATAGTAATGTGTGATTCTTAGAATGTACGGAAGAGCAAAACTGACATATGACGAGACGCTTCTCGGTAACTAAAGTTTGTTTTTCTGAGCGTAAAAAAATATTTTATTTAACTTTTACGACCAATTAGAATAAAAATAATATATTGAATGATTGTTTTATCAGTTTTTCTCTTAGAAAAAATATTCAAATTTTCATTTTATTTTCGATTTTAAGAATTAATACTAAAACCGAAGACATTTTTTAACGTCAATTTCACTGCGAAATTTTAAGATTAAAGTTTTTCAAGTTTTTATTCATAGTAAATTGTAATATTAAAGTTTTTAAAGATTTTATTCATTTTAATAGAAAAATTTGGCTAAAAAAGTTTGTCCGTTACACCCATCCGTACTTAGATGCATAACTGTAATATGTATTTCTTTCTCTCTAAATCGCGGCCTGAAAATTACCCTTTCGCACGTAATATGGATAGGTTTGTTTATTTTTTAAGATAACGATGTAATTTTTCCCAATCGGATAATTTGATCTTTGAATTAACTATTTTTCTTTGTAACAACCCTGTACGATCTTTTTTTAACGAGATTTTTGATAAACAAAGTTCGGAAATATCTATTTCCGTTTTATTCAAGATGACCTAAACGGTCTGGTGGTACCTATAGGAATAATATATTCTTTAAGAAAGACATTAAGAACGGTATCAAGGATTGAACCTAAAACAGATCTCTTAATTGTCAATTAAAAACAGAAAACGGGGATATGGGGAAATGACTGGACTTCCTGATTTACGATCTTTTTTTTTTTTTACGAGATTTTTGATAAACAAAGTTCGGAAATATTTATTTCCGTTTTATTCAAGATGGCCTAAACTGATTGGTGGTCCCTACTGGTCACAATAGAAAAAAACAACATTTAATTTAGGGACTGGCAAACAGAGCCTCAAAGTAATTTTTGACCAAATGACTTTAGCCCCCCGACAGAAAATGATTTACCAAAAATCATGGAATTATCGGATTTTAATGAAATTTTCAGAGTTTATTTATCAATGAATGATCTTTATAATGCATTATTTATTTTATTTCAAAACTTTCTTTTTTTCAGGTCACTTAATTTTGACACCCCTTATGTTGGGGGCGTAAAATGTTTTGCAAGTTGGTCATATATTGTACTAATTACAGTATAAATAATGAGATAAAAGACAGAACTTATGAATAGAAACAAAAAAACAAAAATTACGGTTGCGCTTCTATGAGAAAATAAGTACAGAAAATCGAAAATTAAAATGTAAAAAAATAATAAATAATTCATTTTTTGGAAATTTCTTTTTTACTTATTTCGATAATTATTTAATTGGCTATTATTTTATAAAAGAAAAAATTATACATCGATGTGTTTTTCTGCTTAAAAAGAGGAGGGGGTACATTTTCAATCGAGTTTTTCTTCAAAACGTATACTTTTTTCGAAAAAATAAGGTTTGCATTAAGTAGATATTTATTTTTAGAATCTAAAAATATAACATTTTAAAGTTAAAATCCGAAAATTATTTAAAATATCCAATGATCAACAAGTAAAATACCAACGAAAATACCACGGTAACCATATAAATATAAATAAACTATTATACACACAACATTGTTACCTTGACCAAATAAATTTGTCACATGTTCATGTTTCACCTCACTCGGAAAATAACATTTTTTAATGAACTTTATGACATCGCTCCTGATGATGGTTAATATATCCAATATATAAACCGAAACATTCGAACACGAACATAGACATAACTATTTATTCATTTTCATAAATAAACATTCTAACTAGAAAAAACTACTGTCCAATTTCCTGGTAGTAAACAAATGTTCAGAAATATATTTCAAACTGACAGAATTTTATTCTTTTTAAATATTACCTAAATACCAAAATATTGAAAATGATATAAAAATTAAATTCAAAATGATAAATTAGAAAATAAAATAAATAATTTTTTTTTTAAATCAGAAAATAAAAAAGATAAAAATACTGAAATTTTTTTTAAATAAATAAAATATACAAGAAAAAGAATAAGATTTTTAAAAACAATACATAAAAAAAATGCATTTTGTAAAAATATATTTGTTAAAAACAATAAAATATATTTGTTAAAAAAAAAAATAAAATAAAATTATATATTTAAAAAAACAATAAAAAATTTTTTTTAAAAAAAGTAATACACAAAGTTTAAAAATATAATCTAAACATTTTCATATGATATGAAAAAGTTTAAATTACATTTTAAACTCGGTCACCAAAATATTAAAAAAACTAACTTGCAAATAAGAATTAACTTTAATTAACAATTCAAATTGGTTCTTTTCATAACTTATTTAATTGCAAAAATTAGCTAAATAAAAAAGGGTTTCCTAAATTTCTAAGATCAATTATATTATTGTCATTTAATATAATTCTTTCCTTTTTATGTATTGTATAAAAAAAAATAGTTGATATCACTAAATTAAAAGAAATATTCGGTTTCAAACATTTTCTGTTGATTATTGGTATATTCTGAATTACAATAAATACGTACGTACATGAATAACGAAAACAAACATCTAATTATTATTATTAAATAATATATCATCTAAATAGATAAAACATTTTTCGTTTGGACAAAATTAAATAAAAATGTAAAAGAAAAAAAAAGGTGAATAATATATATATTTTTTAATATAGGTGATGATAATTTTCATTCCCAAACCATTTAATTTGATTTTTTTTTCTAAATAAAAACAAATAGCTAAGATAAATAAAAATATTTACAAAATATTCCAAATCCGTAAAAATCATAAAATATTAATAACTAAAATCATAAAAAATATCAAACTTAAATAAAATATATCAAACTAAAATATTGAATTAAAATCCTTAAACTGAGCCTTAAAAATCCTAAAAATTTACACTAATATCATAAAAAATATTAAAATAAAATAAAATCCTTCTAAGCCTTCAAAATCATAAAATATTAATAACTAAAATCATGAAAAAAATATTAAACTAAAATAAAATCCTTCTTTAAACTAAGCTTTAAAAAAAATGATAAAAATATTAAAGTCATATCACAAAAATATAAATCTAAAATCATGAAAATATTAAAGTAAAATAAAACATATCAGACCAAAATATTAAATCAGAATCATAAAAACATTAAATTAAAATCCTTAAACTAAACCCTAAAATATCATAAAAATATTAAAATAAAATAAAATCTTTCCTCAAACTAAACTTTAAAAATCATAAAAATATTGAACTAAAATAAATAAAAAAATATTAAACTAATACAATAAAAAATGTTGAATTAAAATCATAAAAAATATGAATCTAAAATCCTAAAAATGTTAAATTAAAATCCTTTAAAAATCCTTTAAAAAAATATTAATTTCCAAATAAATTGAATACTTACCAAAAATAATTGGATGTATCGTAAACACAAAAGCTGCATTTAAAATAAGAATAAAACTTGATATCAACATCGCTTCTTTTCTCTTATTTTTTTGTTAAGTCCGCTTTTTAAAGCAAGAATAATAATCTTTTTTTAAATGATGATAAATGTCTGTTATTTAAAAAAAAAACTATCGATGAAAAAAGAGAGAGAGATAAAAAAAATCGTCTTCTCCGTTTAAAAACGTTATGGAAAAATCGAAATGCTTCCCAGCATAACCGGTGTTAGGTGAATTTATACCTTTTTTTTTTTATTTGTAGGCGGAGCATAGGGAAAAATGACACCGCTTAATTTCTTGGCCTCCTTTCTTTCGCAGCTGGTCGATTGATAAAAAAAAAATAAACAGTGAAATCAAGTAAATAAACTGATTACGTAGAATAAATCTACAAAACAATGTATTCGTTATCAGCTTACATATCTTTTTTTTTTTCTCCAACTGTTTCTTAATATCAAATTTTCTAAGAGATCAAAGCGAATGATGAAGTTTCATAGTATTTTTAATCTTAACAAAAAGTTTGTTTTAACTTAATACAAACAAAATCATGCGACGTTTCCACGTGATACGGACTTTATTTTATTTTGAGGCCAATGTTCAGAGATCTTAATAATATTATTATTAAAACGAGAAATATTTATAAGGCCAGGGTATAAATTTTATACCCTGGCCTTATAAATATTTAGAAAAGAAAAATAGAAAAAAAAAAAAAAGAAAAAGCGTATTTATTTTTGAAAAATGTATAGTTTGTATACTATAAATTCTTCAAAATAAATACGCTTTTCTTTTCTTTTCTTTTCTTTTCTTTTCTAGATACGCAATTTGTCGAAAGATACGTTTTTACAAAATAAATTTAACTTCCACGTTTGAAAAAAATTTACCAAAAATCAAGGAATTATCCGATTTTAATGAAATTTTCTGGGTTGATTTATCAATGAATGAATTTTATAATGCATCAGTTATTTTATTTCAAAACTTTCTGATTTTTTTTTCAGGTGACTTAACTTAGTTAAAATTACCGGTTTTATTACAAAATTTGTGGGTTCTGTTTTTTCTGGGTCACCCTAATTTTGACACCTTTGTTCAAGTTCAGTCGAAATCTGATGAGTTTATGGCATGTCAAACCCATTGGGTTATTTTATGCCGATGACGTTTTTGTTTTATTCATTCCTGATAGGTATTCATTTTTTTTAACTCAATTTTTTAAACCAATTTTTTTAGAACTCATTTTTTTCTATTTAACCTATACATGGGACCCTAATAGGTACTACCACCTCGGGTCAAAGTGGACCTGGGAGTAATGGTAATGAAGGGGTACTCCATATTCCTCAGAGATCCAGAATAGGAACTTCACCATCAGATAGAGTTTAACAACATACCCAGGACATTAAGACCCTCAGAGTGAATCTGGGAGTAATGTTGATGAAGGGGTACTCCACATTCCCCAGAGCTCCAGAATTGGAACTTCACGATCAGATAGAGTTTAACGTCATATCCAGGACATTAAGACCCTCAAAGTGGATCTGGAGTAATGGTGATTAAGGGTACTCCATATTCCCCAGAGCTCCAGAATTGGAACTTCACCATCAGATAGAGTTTAACATCATATCCAGGACATTAAGACCCTCAAAGTGGATCTGGGAGTAATGGTGATTAAGGGGTACTCCATATTCCTCAGAGATCCAGAATAGGAACTTCACCATCAGATAGAGTTTAACAACATACCCAGGACACTGAAACCCTCAGCCACCACCTTCTAGCACATATATGATAAAAAGGATTGAGGCTTGCCATAAGGGCAATAGGGTTGGGACAATCATATAGGGGCTAGGGCTTGACGTGACCACCTCATAGATCTGAAGTGGCCTCTCCGACCACCCATCTAGCCTAAGTAAGGACCAAAGTGGAGTGTTGAATGTTATTGACTGCTCAGCCACCAGGGTTCCATCCTTAAGCATCATGGGTTGTCACCCACGGCCAACAGGTGGTCCCATTGGGGAGGGGGATCTTACCTCTCTGCAGTGGTGCAGTCAGTTGTATTCTAAAGCGCCAGATGATGGAGCTGAAATTTTTGTTTGTAAAAATATTCCATATATTTGAAAAATATCATGCACAAAATTCTAAAATTTTAAATATTTCATTCATAAATTAGGGGAGTGTGGTGATTGTTTTTTGTTGGTGGGTTTTGGACCATATGACCTTAAGGCACCCCTTTTGCGATCTCGACTCGTGGGGACACTTTTCTCATTTACACCGTAAAAATCTGGTTGTTTGTTAGGGGTTAGGGCTAGGGGTTAGGGTTAGGGGTTAGTTTTATAATTTTTTTTTAAATTCTAAAAATCATCTGTAAACAATTAACCGGGTTTTGACGGTGTAAATGGAAAAAATGTCCCCACGAATCAAAATCGCAAAAGGGGTGCCTTAAGGTCATATGGTCGTGGGTTTTTAATAACTGGATACATTTAACAACCAGGATATTGGTGTATAAAGATTGGATATCTAAACTAGCCAGATGTTTATTTTTCTGAAGAGAGAAGAAGAAGAAGAAGAAGAAGAAGAAGAAGAAGAATGACACAATAGTGGCCTATTGTCAGTATCAGCCGGACAACAAGGGAATCTATCCCTTTTTGCTAGCGCTAGATCAGGGAGATTGTTTTTGCTGAGATGGAGCACCACACCAACCTTCAGCTCCCCACTTTACTGCACAGATCAGATTACTGTGTTACTCAAGCGCTGAGTTGAACCAGTATTGAATGAATTGGAGGTGTGTGGTGTAATGCTTAGAGTCATAGGAAATGGACTCGTCGACCCGAGTTCAAATCCTGGACGAAGCTATATTTCACATAGCGCTAATACCTTTGGGAAATGTATGAATCCAACTACTCTCCCTCAAGCTATGGGTAAATAGTTGGACAGACTGGGCTCTTTAACCTTGGTTAGGCAACCAGTCTAGGAGAAGGAAAATTCTGAATTAAAACCTGTTAAACTCCGCTTGAGATAGTCACTACTAGAATAGGCTCAGTCCTAATTAGTGATCTATTTCCCTAATTTCAATTTAATTAATTAATTTCAGGAACCTTCCGATTCCTAGGCGGGTGCTCTACAGACTGAATATTTAACCATGTACCTCACGTGTACGGGTAAGGCACAAGGCCCTATTAATGTGAGACCAACCACGAACTAAATTCATGGAAAGCGGGTGCAAAAAATGCGTTGATCCCGTCAGCATTCACCCTCAAGGAGGGCGCCTCAGCACCAGGCAACAAACCCAACCCTGCCCCTTTAAATCGAGGAGCAGGTGTTGTCTGGAATAGCCCTCTGCAATCAACGATGTTAGCTTACGCAGTTCAGGGCCTACAATTGGGTGCTCTACTGACTATGTACTGTTGCCCTTTTCTAATTCATGGTTTTTGATACTGGCCCTCGCCAACTCAACGTATGAGTAAAACAGGGATATGTGCGGTTAAGTGAGGAGCTGATGGTAGGTGTGGCGATCCGTCTCAGACGCCAAAAAACAATCTCCTTGGTCTAGCGCTAGTGAAAAGGGGATAGACTCCCTCGCTGTCTGGCTGATACCAACTGATTTTTCTCAGTATTTGTATAAACCAACATCAATCCATTTAACAGGAGCAAAGCATGTTTTGTGATATCTGAAAGGCACAATAAGTCAGGCGCTAGTATTTAAAAAATCATCCGAACCCTTGAAATTACGGTGATGTAGGGATTATCTTCCCGTTGACTTGTCTGACCGTTTAGTTTGCTGGTGCCCGCTAGGGGCTAAAGTATTTAAGCGCCGGGTTCAAACCCTTCTGCCTCTTTTCCTGTTCCTGATACTACGAGACACATGGGTTAGTTAAGGTCTACCCTGTCTCGTTGGGGCGTTCGCCCCCCCCCCTTACATTACTGTAAGTGAATTAACACAGCATGGACTATCCCTAGTCTCATGTCTGTACTTTTTGTATATCTTGTACCATTCATGAATGTGTATTTATCTGTTTACATGTAACTTGTTTTACCTATGTATTATGCATCTCGTCTTATCCATGTGCTGTGCCATATTAAATGTTTTGTCTGTTAACCTTCGTCGGAGTCATGTATCCAATATATATAACTTTGAACCATTCTTACAGGGATTTTGTGATGCCGACTGGGCAGGTTCAAGTGACCGAAAAGGTATAACAGGATACTATTTTTGATTGTGTAAAACTTTAAATTTATTGATATCTATTTCTCGAAAATGGCGTCAGGAGCAGGCGGTCATGCTCGGTGATTGGCTTACATAATCGAAAACATTTTCGTTTCATTTTTTGTTTTTGTTTTGTTTTGTTTTGTTTTGTTTTTTTATAGATAACTTTTTTCTATTGTTTCTTTTTCATTTTTCATTTTTTTCTTTTCTCTTTTTTTTTTTTTTTTGTTGCATAAAACATTTTTTTAACAGATAGTGATGTCACTTAAATTGTTCATTGTTTTCAAACCACATTTCCCACGCAGAGACATTAACCAACTTTTTTTTTCTTTTTTTTTTTTTCTTTATATATCTCAAAAGATAAATAGATAAAATAAACATAAGAAATACGTTTATTTCTCACACTTCCATTATTCTTATGTAGATCTCACTTAATAAACATATATATATATATATATATATATATATATATATATATTCTACCTTTTCTTCAGCCTTTTTGTCATCCTCGGCGTCAGCTTCAGACTTTTTTCATCCTTGGCTTCAGCCTCAATCTTTTTCTCATCTTCAGTCTCAACCTTTTTCTCATCCACGGCTTCAGCCTCAACCTTTTCACTACTCTCTGCTTCCCCATTCACCTCTTCTTCATCCATCTCCTCCTCATTTTATCATAATCCTCCTCTTCTTCATCGTCGGTAGTTTCCGAGACACTCACGTCAGAGGTATCATACGGCGATTCCGATCCCGATCTGCCCATCTGCTCTTCATTCTCTGACGAATTATCAGTAATATTGAATGGCACATGCATTCCTGAAACAGGGCGTAAGTTTCTCACATGGTGAGGAATCCCATCGACCTGCACAGATTGGGGGACTGTTAATTCCAGTAACTTGCCCTATCCTGGATTTACTCGTACACCTACAGAGAGGGATTCTCGGCGGGAGCTTGTTGATACGAACATCTAATCCCCCCCTATATTTCCCCCCTTCCATAATATTATTATAATGGTATACACAGGAATAACCTACGCGAGTTACACCATAAGGATTTAAAATTAAAGGGTTAAATCCACTGAATTCATCAAGGCGACAAGGAGATTGAAGAAGAAAGGAAGTGAATGAAGAAAGTAAAGAAAGAAAGTCCTCAGTGTTTGATTAATTCAGTGGATTCAACCCTGAAGATCCTTATGGTGAAACTCGAGTAGGTTATTCCTGTGTATATCATTATAATAATAAATTGGCTCTACTCACATATTGAGCACTTTATATTTGTAATATCACTATCTTATCATTGTAAAACTTGTATCAACTAACTATTGTGACCAATTTCACCGGTAAGTCACCATTTTCATATATCAAATCATATATATATATATATATATATATATATATTATATTAATAATAATAATAATAATAATAATAATAATAATAATAATAATAATAAATGATTAAATTGATGTAAAATCCAACAGGAAACATCACCAAGGTCACAAAACACAAATACGCTTTTTCATTCGCACATACACACGTACAAAATGCCGCGCTATGATACAGTCTTAACATCACAACCAACACGCATTTTCAATGTCACGCGCATTACAACATACGCACACGTACAAACAAAAATAAACGCATTCACGCTCACACAGGAATACAGTTATTTAAAAAATAACGTCATTTTCAAAAACAAATAATTTGGGAAGAAATGCCATAGCTGGACTGCGTCAGTTCAATTCTTTTGATAAAGAGGTATTACCTCGAAAATTCAAGAAAGAATAAAAATACAGCTCAACACACAACACCATTGTTATCGTATTATTTTTTTTTTATTCCAAACTGCATTGTGATAGCCTTCTAAATCAACCTCCTAACCAATACATACACAATGCTTCAAGCAAATTATGAAACTCTCTTATATATATATATATATATATATATATATATATATATATATATATATATATATATTTATGTATATATATATATTCATATATATATATATATCATCATCATCATCATCATGTCACGCATGCAGCACGGATATCCGTGACAATCTTTCGCCAACCTTCCCTATCATTCATTTCCCAGGGAGGTCCTCTGCGCAGCATCGAGCATCTTTGCATAGTTGGTCAATGTAGCTCATTGGTGGGGGCCCACACTAGTATGTCCGTGTATTGGCTTCCACAGGAGAACATCACTTATGAGCTCGTCCTTGCTTCTCCAGCAGTGTCCAGCATGCCTCGTCTGTCTAACTCGGATGGTTTGTGATGGGAGGCAGGTGGCCATACAACTGCTTCCTCGTGGGGTGCTGTTTCCACAATTTGTTCAAGACCACCCGCAGCATTCTTGTGCAGCTCCCATCTAGCTTATTCTCAAGGTGCTTCGTCAGGGTCCAAGTGGTGCAGCCATACAGCAGTACTGATATAACCACAGCCTGGAAGAATTGTCACTTTAACTTGTCAGTGAGATCGGATTTCCATATGACTGATAATTTGTTTGTGGCCGACCATGCCGATGATATTCGTTTATTAACATCGCTCTCTGTGGATGAGATATTACTACCTAGGTACGTGAATTGTTCTACTGGCTTAAGAGGCTTACCGTTGAGTGTGGAGATGTTTCCTTTCTTTGTTTTCTATCCTAATATAAATTTATTAAATAACTATAGTTTATTCGGTAATTTTCACCTTTAGTTGGCTAAATTTCTAGCATAAAATTGTGCGTGCACATTATCTGAAATGAACTTAATTGTTATTAAGAACACATTTTATGATATTTTTGTGTTAAAGCATGCAGTTGTATTGTTTTCGAAAACAGATGGGCGATCCGGAAATGACCATATCAGGAGGTGAGATCTCAAGTAGGTCAGGAGAACTCCCAGAATCGGCGGCGGTCGTAGACAAGTCTTTGATGTGATCAGACTTAAGGCGCGCGGAAAGACATTTGACTGTGTGTTGCTAAACAAAATAGAATAGATAAATGGACATAAGGATGCATCCTTCCATTCTCCAAAAGGGGAGACCTGGGAATCGCTAAAAACTACAGAGGCATAACATAGCATAGAAATGAATGCAATATGTGAACCCATAATTAAGAAGGCTAGATCAGATTTTTAAAAAACACAATATGAGTCTAGGTAAAAAAAAAACCATACATAAAATGAATAGGTAGATATTCTAGCCAAAACAAAACATTAAGTTTATAAGTTCCCAGAATTCACACTGAATTGTCCAATTAGACACATGGCCTAGTGGATAAAGGAGTTAGGTTAAGACAGCTCTAAGTGGATTCAATCTTGAGTGGCGGCAGTAACATAGAAAAATAATTAACACAACTCCTACCCCAGTGGAATGAGAACAGGATACCCCCGAGGACTGAATAAAGGGTTAGGTTCAAAGTTCCGTGATGGCTCCCGATTACGACAAAAAAGTTCCCGAGTTCGAAAAGAAGGTTCCTGAGTTTGACAAGAAATACCTGAAGAAGGCTGGAGGGCATATCAGCCGAAACGTTGTACAAATAACAATAAAGGTAGGGACAATAGTCCGAATGACACAGATAATACTAATTAACAGAAATAAAGTAAACAAATAGTTACGTTACAATATGACTGTTGTGAAGGAAAGGTACAAGGCAAATATAGCGTGTATATTTGGGTTAACAGTTTATTCTGGGTTAGTATTAATGTGTTAGAGTGTATACATTTCTTTTGTAATTGTCTTTCAGAGTTGCCAGAGGAATTTCTCCTGGCGGGGATATATTTATAATATAGGTAATACAAGGAATTCCAAATACACTTATCTTAATTATATTAATCTTTGCAATGTCTCTACGTTGTCCGGTAAAGTCGCGGTAGTTCTGTTCTTCTGCTAGTATCAGCTAGTACTGCCCCTGTTGCCTGTTGGGTCTGTTCTGTGGAATTTTAGGGGTCTGCCCCTGGCGTCTGATTCCAGGAACTAATAGGGGCAGATAACCCAATTTCCGATATAATTTCCGTTTTATTTTATCAGAAATTAGTTTTCCATATGATCATTAGCTTTTCAATAGCAGTCCATTTGGCCAAAAATAATCAATTTAATTAGTTTTAATTCATTTTTTAAGTGAAAATCGTGTACATCTTATCATGTAGCGAGAGCGAACAGCAAAACACACGAACCTTTGATGAGCCAACAACGAATTATTTTTCTATGTTACTGCCGCCACTCTGGATTGAACCCACTTAGAACTGTCTTAACCTAACTCCTTTATCCACTAGGCTATATATCCAAATGGACACTCCAGTGTGAATTTTGGGAACTTATAAACCTAATGTCTGGTTTTGGCTAGAATATCTACCTATTCATTTTATGTCGATCGAAGAGATAGTGGGTGGCATGTTGCACATGTGGGCGGAAGCAGAAATGTGACGAGTCCGACTTGTTGTGGAGGTAAAATCATGAGTGTCCTTGAGGCCGCGATTTATAGTGGCAAGTCTCGTAGCTGACGAGACGAGAGTTGTGACGTGTCTCGGCCAGACCGAGTATAAAAGGAAAGTGGCGAGGGGGCAAATGAAGACGAACTTACTTTGTTAAAGGAGGACGAACTTACTTTAAAGATCTTCTAAAGTGTTATGTCATCTTTGGTAGAAGCAGAAGTACATTTTGTTTGCTAGTTAAAAGCTATTTCGGCATTTGTTTCATTATTTGTGTTACGTTCCCTCAATCATAGAACTTTTAGAACATTCTGATAGACGTGATGACGCCGGGAGAGGGGGGAAGTCACAGAATTTGACTAACAGCTCACCGGAAGAAGAAAAACTGATTACTCATGGCCGTAGCCGGCATCGCTAAGAAGAGGA
Organism: Doryteuthis pealeii; assembly: GCA_023376005.1. NCBI lineage: Eukaryota > Metazoa > Mollusca > Cephalopoda > Myopsida > Loliginidae > Doryteuthis > Doryteuthis pealeii. Next base: position 54,815,886 of record CM042176.1, read on the forward strand.
AGGCATACGAATGAACGCCTGATACTACCTCGCTGCTTTCCCTACGTATGCCAAACGTACTGATACAGGTGACGTCACGGCTTAGAGGAAGGGCAAGCGATCCCTGTTGTCAGGCTTGGGCAGTGTATACCAGATGGTCGGCCAGTGAACATCTCGTGGCAGAGGGAAGACGAAGAATGTCTCCTGAAATAAAGTTATCAAAATGAAAATGCCGGATAAAGGAATGAATACCGGAACAATAATTAACCACGGAAAATGAACCACCCATATAAAAACAAGATAAGTGTAACTTCTTTCGTATGAACCTTATATATGTTGATTTTGAATAAGAAATTCAACCAAAAGGACATTGAAAAACTCTAGCCTGTCGGCGGTCGTATTTAGATTCCAAAAGATTTTAAACCTCGAATTAAATGTTATGTTCTAAAATAATATCATGTTTTGTCGTTGTTTATTGCCAAATTTTCGTATGCATGTCTTTTAACTCTCTTTGTGTCTCTGATGGAAGCGCTGTATAGCGTTGAGCGATAGGCGTATGTAACATTTGTCATAATGACGGAACGTTGTTGGCTCATCACAGGTTCGTGTGTTTTGCCGTTCGCTCCCGCTACATATCATAATAGAGATAGTGTGTTTATCTGTCTGTAACCGAAACTATGTCACTACTTAAGGCATAAATGTTAAGATTAAGAGACGCCAGTATCAATCTAGACTTATGCTTTTCTTCATCTTGATTATGTTTGCGTGATTTTAAACGCAAAGGTCGTTATCTCTAAATCAGTGAGAGAACGCCACCTATTGGAGATAACGAGAAAAGATAAGCTCTACGCCATGAGCACGATGTGAAATAAGGTCAGTATTTATGCAGAGTTCAACTGGTTTGAATTTAGAGCTTTCCTTCTCCTACATTGGTTGCCCATACTACAGTTAAATAGCACAATCTGCCTCTCCTTTTGTAGGTATTTACCAAGCCTCTCAGCAACGAGCAGGATGCTACACAAGGTCAATTTTTAGGCTGGTGTGAATTTAGAGCTTTCCTTCTCCTACATTGGTTGCCATACTACAGTTAAATAGCACAATTCGCTTGTCCCTTTGTATGCATTTACCTAACCCCTCCGCCACAAGCAGGATGTGACACAAGGTCAATTTCTTAAGCAGAGTACAACTGGTTTGAATTTAGAGCTTTTCTTCTCCTACATTGGTTGCCCATACTACAGTTAAATAGCACAATTCGCTTGTCCCTTTGTATATATTTACCAAACCCCTGAGCAACGAGCAGGATGCTACACAAGGTCAACTTTTAAGCACAGTTTGAATTTAGAGCTTTCCTTCTCCTACATTGGTTGCCATACCACAGTTAAATAGCACAATTCTCTTGTCCCTTTGTATGCATTTACCTAACCCCTCCGCAACGAGCAGGATACAACACAAGGTCAATTTTTGGCTGGTTGAATTTAGAGCTTTCCTTCTCCTACATTGGTTGCCCATATATCAGTTAAATAGCACAATTCGCTTGTCCCTTTGTATATATTTACCAAACCCCTGAGCAACGAGCAGGATGCTACACAAGGTCAATTTTTAGGCTGGTTTAGATTCAGAGCTTTCCTTCTCCTAGATTGGTTGCCATACCACAGTTAAATAGCACAATTCGCTCATCCCCTTGTATATATTTACCAAATCAAAGATGATCACTCGGCCATTCAAGTTTAAGTCTTAACTGTGTCTAGTCACTACTAATGGCCAGGGAGATATTCCCTTGCCACATAGTGGCTATGACCCGTGAATAAAGCCTAAATCATAAAGCCATCTTCTGTCTTTGTCTCTTTCTTTTTCTTTCCTTGAATTCCTTCCTTTTCAGCGCAACCACCAAATAAGATAAGGTTAAAAGCAAAACCCCAGGAACACGCACCAAGAATAACCAACCACCTTTGAACCTAAAATATTCAACCTCTTGCCACCCCATAGATTTGGTGCAAAGCTGCAAGTATGGCGCACTCAGTGAGGATCAACCTCATTGTTCAGTTGCAATGGATCTGTGAGACTAGCTTGCTAACCAATCATTTCATTTCCATGAATTCCTTTTTCCATCAAATAAAATGGGGTTAAAAGCAAACCGTAGGAACACGTATCAAGAACCACAACGTCCCTTAAACCTAAAACGTTAAAACTTCTTGCCACCCTATAAATGTCTTCGACGCGCGTGGTGTAATGGTTTAAGTCATGGGAAATGGACTCGTCGCCCCGAGTTCAAATCCTGGATGTGGTAATTGCATTTCACTTAGCGCTAATACCCTTGGGAAAGGTATGAATCCGACTCTCCCTCCAGCTATGGGTAAATAGCAGGGCAGACTGGGCTCTTTAACCATGGCTAGGTAACCAGTCTAGGAGAAGGAAAACTCTGAATTCAAACCTGTTGAACTCCGCTTAAGAAATTGACCTTGTGTCGTATCCTGCTCGTGCGGAGGAGTTGGTAAATATATATAAATGTCTTCGACATAAAGTAACCCAACAAGGGTTGATATGTCATAAAATCCAACCAACACAACCATATACTTATGCCATGTGTCACCTTTAAGAGATCATAGTTTGGGGTGAGAGTCCATTCGTTTGTGTATAAAGAAATGAAAGAGTAATTAAAGTTGTTTGTAATTTAGATATTATTGTTTAAAAATATGATCAATCGAAATTCCACCTAAATTGATTTTATACTCTAACACTTTAATCTTAAAGAAAGTTTAAAGTCTTTTATTATAATATATAATTATTTATTGTTAATATTCAACAACCTTGAACACCTTTTTTGATCTGTGATCAAAATAAAATTAAAATTAAAAAAAAATTAAAAAAATAAAAACTCCCATGAGCCTTCACCAGAAGAACCCTGCGCACATGTGCAAGAAAAAGGACCAACTTCCGAGCCCCAAATATAATCCCTCGGTCATTTTAATTTAGGCCTTAACTGTGTGTAGTCGCTTCCACGGCCAGAGAGATATCTCCTTGCCATGGGCGACTATGACTGGTGAATAAAGCCTAAGTCATAAAACCGCCTTCTGCTTTTGTCTTTTTCTTTTTCCTCCCTTGAATTTCTTCCTTTTCAGTGCGACCACCAAATGAAATGGGGTTAAAAGCAAAACCCTAAGAACCCGCAACAAGGGTATCTAGCTACCTTTAAACCTTAAAACACTCTTACAACCCCTGAGATCTCCCTCTTTCACACACGTGGGCATGCCTATAAAGTCAGAAAATAGCATAGCTCACATGACTTTCGGAAACATTTTTTCTCACTCAGAGTTGCCGAGGCATGGAATAAACTGCCTGCATCTGTTGTAGGTTGCCAAAACACTGCATCTTTCAAAGCCTCCATGCTTCCTGTAATCCACCAACACTATACCTGATACCCCCTCCATACACATATGCATGTATGCGCACACATATATGTATTACTGAGGCGTGTGGTCTAATGGTTAGAGTCATAGGAAATGGACTCATAGACTCAAGTTCAATTCCTTGACGAAGCTGTTTGAACTTCACATAGCACTAATACCCTTGTGAAAGGTATGAATCCTACTCTCCCTCCAGCTATGGATAAATAGTAGGGCAGACCAGGCTCTTTAACCTTGGTTAGGCAACCAGTCTAGGAGAAGGAAAACTCCGAGTTCAAACCTGTTAAACTCCGCTAAATAAATTGACCTTGTGTCACATCCTGCTCGTGTGGAGGGGTTGGTAAATATATATATGTATTACTGAAAGTTTAAAGTCTTTTATTATAATGTATAATCATTTATTGTTAATGTTCAACAACCTTTAACACCTTTTTGATCTCCTTTTTTCACACACGTGGGCATGCCTACAAAGTCAGAAAACAGCATAGCTCACATGACTTTCGGAAACATTTTTTCATGCTCAGAGTTGCCAAGGCACGGAATAAGCTGCCTGCATCCGTTGTAGGATGCTAAAAACACTGCATCTTTCAAAGCCTCCATGCTTCCTGTAATCTGCCAACACTATACTTGATACCCCTCTCTACACATATATGCATGAATGTGCACACATACATGTATATTATTACTGTATGCTATTCATGTTCCTGACACTCATACATTATTCTGTGTACTTGACATTATACTTTGATGAGTTGTGGTGCACCTGAGCACTGTACACATACATGCATATTACTACTGTAAACTGTTCATCTTCCTGACACAAATACATTATTCTGTGTACTAGACATGAGACTTTGATGAGTTGTGGTGCACCTGAGCACTGTACGCAATAAATTTAATTATTATTTTCACTTCTTTTGAATTTTTCACATCATGGTATTTCACTGGAGGTTGAGTGACAACAAGTCTCCTCGGGTTTCCAGGACTCTTCTGAGTATTCTAGCCAATTGCAGTAATTAAAGAGTTAAATAGAAAAATGAGTTTTAAAAAACTTTGTTAAAAAAATTGAGTTTGAAAAGAAAATTTGAATACCATCAATAATGAACAAAACAAAACGTTTTTGGCATAAAATAACCCAACAATGGTTAACATGCCATAAAATCCAACCAAGCAACAAAAGTATGGATACCATCAAGGAGAACTGTAGAAGATATTTGAGCAGTGGAAGGTGTGGCCAAAGGGAACCCAGACCCCAAGGAACAAGACTGTCCCAATAAAAATGAATGTTCTAATTGCCAAGAAAACCACCCTTTCCAAGTGTTACAATTTAAGGGTGTCATAAATATGGGCTAGATAAAATAAAAAGCTTGATCAAGCAAACATAAGTCTTGTTAATTGTTTTGATTACAATGACCAAAATCAGCCTAAAAGAAGACAGGCCCTTAGTTAGAAGAATTCAGAAGAATCAACACATCTCCAAAGTAAGTCTCTGTCTCTGTCTCTGTCTCTCTCTTTCACCTGAGAACTCTCTCACTCTCTCATTTATATACCTGATGTGAGTATATAACAAATTGTTCTATTTTTTCCGGCTGTTGAATCATCATTATAATCATGTCATATTAATAGCACGGATAACCATGACAATCTCTCACTAACCGTCCCTATCATTCATTGCTCTCGGGGGATCCTCTGTGCAGCATACAGGATCCGCGCAGAGCTGATAAGTGTAAGTCTTTGCTGGACGACCAACACTGGCATGTCCATATACTAGTTTCCATTGGAGAACATCACTTATGAGTTCGTCATTGCTTCTCCAGCAAGTACCCATGGTAAATCATGGGCTAAATGATAAACTTGATCAAGAGAAAAAACATGAGTCTTGTTTTAATTACAATGACCAAAATCAGTCCAGAAGAAGACAAGCCCTAAGTTAGAAGAATTAAGAAGAAGAAGAATCAGTTAGAAGAATCAACACATAACCAGGGAAATAAAGATCACCAACATCATCAACATCATCTCTAAAGTAAGTCTCTAATCTGTCTCTGTCTCAATCTCTTTATATCTATCTATCTATCTCAGTCTATTCATATCTATCTATCTATCTATCTATCTATCCCAGTCTGTTCATATCTATCTATCTATCTATCTATCTATCTATCTCAGTCTGTTCATATCTATCTATCGACCTATCTATCTATGTCAGTCTATTCATATCCATCTATCTATCTATCCCAGTCTGTTCATATCTATCTATCTATCTATCTCAGTCTATTCATATCTATCTATCTATCTTAGTCTATTCATATCTATCTATCTATCTATCTATCTCAGTCTGTTCATATCTATCTATCTATCTATCTATCTATCTATCTCAGTCTGTTCATATCTATCTATCTATCGACTATCTATCTATCTCAGTCTATTCATATCCATCTATCTATCTATCCCAGTCTGTTCATATCTATCTATCTATCTATCTCAGTCTATTCATATCTATCTATCTATCTATCTATCTATCTCAGTCTGTTCATATCTATCTATCTATCGACCTATCTATCTATCTCAGTCTATTCATATCCATCTATCTATCTATCCCAGTCTGTTCATATCTATCTATCTATCTATCTCAGTCTATTCATATCTATCTATCTATCTCAGTCTATTCATATCTATCTATCTATCTATCTCAGTCTGTTCATATCTATCTATCTATCTATCTATCTATCTCAGTCTGTTCATATCTATCTATCTATCTATCGACCTATCTATCCATCTCAGTCTGTTCAGATCTATCCATCTATCTATCTCAGTCTATTCATATCTATCTATCTATCAATATATCTATCCCAGTCTGTTCATATCTATCTATCCATCTATCTATCTATCTATCTATCTATCTATCTCAGTCTATTCATATCTATCTATCTATCAATCTATCTATCCCAGTCCGTTCATATCTATCTATCTATCTATCTATCTATCTATCTGAGTCTGTTCATATCTATCTATCTATCTATCTATGTCAGATCTATCGAAAGCAATCTCTCTTCACCTTATTCTCTCTTTCCCCCCCCTCTCTCTCTCTCTCTCTCTCTCTCTCTCTCTCTCTCTCTCTCTCTCTCTCTCTCTCTCTCTCTTCTTACTGAGAACTCTCTCTGAACACTCTCTCAATTATATACCCGATGTTCGACATGGGATATATAACACAAGACCCGGCAGCGTGTTCAAAAGAGAAATAATAGAAATCAAATATAAAAGGAATATTCCATTTTCCAAAACTTAAAAAAAATTATTGGAGTCTGATGGACGGGGATGGGTCTAAAAAAAAAAGAGGAGAGGTGTTTGGGCAGACAGGGATGGATCTAAAAAGAGAGGGTATGTGTTTGACGGACAGGGATGGATCTAAAAAGAGAGGGTATGTGGGACGGACAGGGATGGATCTAAAAAGAGAGGGTATGTGTTTGGAAGGACAGGAATGGATCTAAAAAGAGAGGGTATGTGTTTGGACGGACAGGAATGGATCTAAAAAGAGAGGGTATTGTTTGGACGGACAGGGATGGATCTAAAAGAGAGGGTATGTGTTTTGACGGAACAGGGATGGATCTAAAAAGAGAGGGTATGTGTTTGGACGGACAGGGATGGATCTAAAAAGAAGGGTATGTGTTTGACGGACAGGGATGGATCTAAAAAGAGAGGGTATGTGTTTGGACGGACAGGGATGGTCTAAAAAGAGAATGGTATGTGTTTGGACGGACAGGGATGGATCTAAAATTGAGAGGGTATGTGTTTGGACGGACAGGGATGGATCTAAAAAGAGAGGGTATGTGTTTTGGACGGACAGGATGGATCAAAAGAGAGGGTATGTGTTTGGATGGACAGGAATGGATCGGGCAGGGAATGGATCTAAAAAGAGAGGGTATGTGTTTGGACGGACAGGATGGAATCTAAAAAGAGAGGGGTATGTGTTTGGACGGAGAGGGATGGATCTTAAAGGAGGGTCAAGTGTTTGGATGGACAGGGATGGATCTAAAGAGAGGGTAATGTGTTTGGTGGACAGGAAATGGATCTAAAAAAGAGAGGGTATGTGGTTTGACGGACAGGGATGGATCTAAAAAGAGAGGTATGTTGTTTGGACGGACAGGGATGATCTAAAAGAGAGGGTATGTGTTTGGACGGACAGGGATGGATCTAAAAGAGAGGTATGTGTTTGGGCAGAAAGGGATGGATCTAAAAAGAGGGGGTATGTGTTTGGACGGACAGGATGGATCTAAAAAGAGAGGTATGTGTTTGGATGGACAGGAATGGATCTAAAAAGAGAGGGTATGTGTTTGGACGGACAGGGATGGATCTAAAAAGAGAGGGTATGTGTTTTGGAAGGACAGGAATGGATCAAAAAAGAGAGGTTATGTGTTTTGGATGGACAGGAATGGATCTAAAAAGAGAGGGTATGTGTTTGGATGGACAGGGATGGATCTAAAAAGAGGGTATGTGTTTGGAAGGACAGGAATGGATCTAAAAGAGAGGGTATGTGTTTTGGATGGACAGGAATGATCTAAAAAGAGAGGGTATGTGTTTTGGATGGACAGGGATGGATCTAAAAAGAGAGGGTATGTGTTTGGACGGACAGGGATGGATCTAAAAAGAAGAGGTATGTGTTTGGAAGGACAGGAATGGATCTAAAAAGAGAGGGTATGTGTTTGGACGGACAGGGATGGATCTAAAAAGAGAGAGTATGTGTTTGGACGGACAGGGATGGATCTAAAAAGAGAGGGTATGTTTTGGACGGACAGGGATGGATCTAAAAAGAGAGGGTATGTGTTTGGACGGACAGGGATGGATCTAAAAAGAGAGGGTATGTGTTTGGACGGACAGGGATGGATCTAAAAAGAGAAGGGTATGTGTTTGGACGACACAGGGATGGATCTAAAAAGAGGGGGTATGGTTTGGACGGACAGGGATGGATCTAAAAAGAGAGGGTAATGTGTTTGGATGGACAGGAATGGATCTAAAAAGAGAGGGTATGGTGTTTGGACGGACAGGGATGGATCTAAAAAGAGAGGGTATGTGTTTGGATGGACAGGGATGGATCTAAAAAGAGAGGGTATGTGTTTGGACGGACAGGGATGGATCTAAAAAGAGAGGGTATGTGTTTGGATGGACAGAAATGGATCTAAAAGAGAGGGTATGTGTTTGGACGGACAGGGATGGATCTAAAAAGAGAGGGTATGTGTTTGGAAGGACAGGAATGGATCTAAAAAGAGAGGGTATGTGTTTGGATGGACAGGAATGGATCTAAAAAGAGAGGGTATGTGTTTGGATGGACAGGGATGGATCTAAAAAGAGAGGGTATGTGTTGGATCTTGGTTTGGATGGATCTAAAAAGAGAGGGTATGTGACAGGAATGGATCTAAAAAGAGAGGGTATGTGTTTGGATGGACAGGGATGGATCTAAAAAGAGAGGGTATGTGTTTGGAAGGACAGGAATGGATCTAAAAAGAGAGGGTATGTGTTTGGATGGACAGGAATGGATCTAAAAAGAGAGGGTATGTGTTTGGACGGACAGGGATGGATCTAAAAAGAGAGGGTATGTGTTTGGAAGGACAGGAATGGATCTAAAAAGAGAGGGTATGTGTTTGGACGGACAGGGATGGATCTAAAAGAGAGGGTATGTTTGTGGATTAAAAAGAGAGGGTATGTGTTTGGACGGACAGGGATGGATTTAAAAAAGAGAGGTATGTGTTTGGACGGACAGGGATGGATCTAAAAAGAGAGGTATGTGTTTGGACGGACAGGGATGGATCTAAAAAGAGAGGGTATGTGTTTGGACGGACAGGGATGGATCTAAAAAAGAGAGGGTATGTGTTTTGGAATGGACAGGACTAAAAAGAGAGGGTATGTGTTTGGATCTATCTAAAAAGAGGGGGTATGTGTTTACAGGATGGATTAAAAAGAGAGATGGACAGGAATGGATCTAAAAAGAGAGGGTATGTGTTTGGACGGACAGGGATGGATCTAAAAAGAGAGGGTATGTGTTTGGATGGGACAGGGTGGATCTAAAAAAGAGAGGGTATGTGTTTGGATGGACAGGGTGGATCTAAAAGAGAGGGTATGGATGGACAGGAATGGATCTAAAAAGAGAGGGTATGTGTTTGGACGGACAGGGATGGATCTAAAAAGAGAGGGTATGTGTTTGGACAGGAATGGATCTAAAAAGAGGGTATGTGTTTGGATGGACAGGAATGGATCTAAAAAGAGAGGGTATGTGTTTGGATGGACAGGGAATGGATCTAAAAAGAGAGGGTATGTGTTTGGATGGACAGGGATGGATCTGGAAAAAAGAGAGGGTATGTGTTTGGATGGACAGGAAATGGATCTAAAAAGAGAGGGTATGTGTTTGGATGGACAGGAATGGATCTAAAAAGAGAGGGTATGTGTTTGGATGGACAGGGATGGATCTAAAAGAGAGGGTATGTGTTTGGACGGACAGGGATGGATCTAAAAAGAGAGGGTATGTGTTTGGACGGACAGGAATGGATCTAAAAAGAGAGGGTATGTGTTTGGACGGACAGGGATGGATCTAAAAGAGAGGTATGTGTTTGGAAGGACAGGAATGGATCTAAAAAGAGAGGGTATGTGTTTGGACGGACAGTGATGGATCTAAAAAGAGAGGGTATGTGTTTGGACGGACAGGGATGGATCTAAAAAGAGAGGGTATGTGTTTGGACGGACAGGGATGGATCTAAAAAAGAGGGTATGTGTTTTGACGGACAGGGATGGATCTAAAAAAGAGATGTGTTTGGACGGACAGGGATGGATCTAAAAAGAGAGGGTATGTGTTTGGACGGACAGGATGGATGGATCTAAAAAGAGAGGGTATGTGTTTGGACGGACAGGATGATCTAAAAGAGAGGGTATGTGTTTGGACGGACAGGGATGGATCTAAAAAGAGAGGGTTGTGTTTGGACGGACAGGGATGATCTAAAAAGAGAGGGTATGTGTTTGGACGGACAGGGATGGATCTAAAAAGAGAGGTATGTGTTTGGACGGACAGGGATGGATCTAAAAGAGAGGGTATGTGTTTGGACGGACAGGGATGGATCTAAAAAGAGAGGGTATGTGTTTGGACGGACAGGGATGGATCTAAAAAGAGAGGGTATGTGTTTGGACGGACAGGGATGGATCTAAAAAAGAGAGGGTATGTGTTTGGACGGACAGGATGGATCTAAAAGAGAGGGTATGTGTTTGGACGGACAGGGATGGATCTAAAAAGAGAGTGTATGTGTTTGGACGGATAGGGATGGATCTAAAAAGAGAGGGCATGTGATTGGACGGACAGGGATGTGTTAAAAGAGTAGAGAGTGATGTGGATAGACAGTGACTAATCTGAACAGAGAGGGAAGGTATTTGGACGGACAGGGATGGGTTTAAACTAAGAGGAGAGGTGTTTGAATGGACATGGGTGAATGTGAATAGAGGGGGGTCAGTACTTGGACGGACAGGGATGGGTTTCAATTAAGAGGAGGGGTGGGTGGGAGAAAATAGGAACTTTGGATGAAGCTTCATTGTAGAAGGACAATTGTTGGTGGAGTATCATTTCCTCGTACAGAACAATTTATGACAAAATGATAACACGGATATTTTATTGTTCGAGGAAACAAAAGAGAATACAAAACATGACTAGAGATACAAAGAAGAGTTTATACATCCTCAAAGATACCGGTAGGTACGCGTACCGCACCATTTCTAGCTAACTGTAAATACATTTCAATTGTTTCTTCGAAATGATTTACACAGGATAGGTTACATGGTAGGAGTTAGATGGCTTTAGTTGGGACCCAGTGTTTTTCTTTTTTCTTCCCTCACCATTTCTAGCTAACTGTTAATACATTTCAATTGTTTCTTCAAAATGAATTACACAGGATAGGTTACATGGTAGGAGTTAGATGGCTTTAGTTGGGACCCAGTGTTTTTCTTTTTTCTTCCTTCACCATTTCCAGCTAACTGTAAATACATTTCTATAGTTTCTTGGAAATGAATTACACTTTATGGGGTACTAGGTAGGGGTTAGACAGCTTTAGTTGTTCTCATATAGAAACTATAATTTATTAAGGAACTTTTGTTGGTATATATATACCCTGACAAAGTACAGTAAGATATATAGAACAGATACATAAACATACATAAAGAATGTATATAAAATGTAAAATGTTCTTATATGTTGGGAGAAGATAAAATGATAACAAGGATATTTTAATTGCTCGAGTAAACAAAAGAGAATACAAAACATGACTAGAGATACAAAGAAGAGTTTATACATCCTCAGAGATGCTGGTAAGTACGCGTCCTGCGTCCCTAAAGCACAAAAATCTAAAAGGACGCAGTAAAATCATATCCATGAGTCCCAGTGTTTTTCTTTTTTCTTCCCTCACCATTTCGAGGTAACTGTAAATACATTTCAATAGCTTCTTGGAAATGAATTACACAGGATAGGTTACAAGGTAGGAGTTAGATGGCTTTAGTTGGGACCCAGTGTTTTTCTTTTTTCTTCCCTCATCATTTCGAGGTAACTGTAAATACATTTCAATAGTTTCTTGGAAATGAATTACACAGGACAGGTTACAAGGTAGGAGTTAGATGGCTTTAGTTGGGACCCAGTGTTTTTCTTTTTTCTTCCCTCATCATTTCGAGGTAACTGTAAATACATTTCAATAGTTTCTTGGAAATGAATTACACAGGACAGGTTACAAGGTAGGAGTTAGATGGCTTTAGTTGGGACCCAGTGTTTTTCTTTTTTCTTCCCTCATCATTTCGAGGTAACTGTAAATACATTTCAATAGCTTCTTGGAAATGAATTACACAGGATAGGTCACAAGGTAGGAATTAGATGGCTTTAGTTGGGACCCAGTGTTTTTTATTTTTCTTCCCTCACCATTTCCAGTTAACTGTAAATACATTTCAATAGTTTCTTAGAAATGAATTACATAGGATAGGTTACAAGGTAGGAGTTAGATGGCTTTAGTTGGGGCCCAGTGTTTTTCTTTTTTCTTCCCTCACCATTTCAAACTAACTGTGAATACATTTCAATAGTTTCTTAGAAACGAATTACACAGGATAGGTTACAAGGTAGGAGTTAGATGGCTTTAGTTGGGACCCAGTGTTTTTCTTTTTTCTTCCCTCACCATTTCCAGCTAACTGTAAATACATTTCAATAGTTTCTTGGAAATGAATTACACTTTATGGGGTACTAGGTAGGGGTTAGACAGCTTTAGTTGTTCTCATATAGAAACTATAATTTATTAAGAAACTTTTGTTGGGACCCATCAAATTTATTCAAATCAAATACATGTGTCCCAGGATGCACTAAATCAAAAAGCTATCAGCATCACTGAATAGAAAAAAATGAGTTTAAAGTAATGTAAAAATTAAAAGCACAATGTGCACAATTCCCTAACCTCTGAGCATAAAATAACTTTAGATGGGTTGATATGCCGTTAAAATCAATGAAGTGGGTCCCATGCGCAGAGGGTTAATCCGGTGAAGGCTCATGGGAGTATAAGATGTAAAGTTATTATAAGCTGGAAGGCTCAAGGTAACCTTCCAACGTGGGTACATATGTGTACATGAAATAATCCGACAAAGAAGTTATTTATAATAACAAACATAGACTTTATTTCGTGAGCACGTGGAGAAAATACATACATGACAGGTATACATATACTCATTATAAAGGTACAGTAATACTTAGTGAACCATTCATAAACATATATAAGAATGTAGGACTACGTCTTAAAGAAGTAATACAGAGTTTCTGAAGGAATGTCACTTACTGATAGTTGGTTGGGGGGCAAAAAAAGTGCCAAAACCATGTAAATTGTTTGCTGGACCAAGAGAAAGAGAGTTAGAATTTCCCGGGCTACAGCTTAAATACCTTAGCCACCTATCAGCGAAAACCTGCAGCAAGGGAAGATAACCATTTTGGACCCATGTCCACACATTATAAGCTGGAAGGCTCAAGGTAACCTTCCAACGTGGGTACATATGTGTACATGAAATAATCCGACAAAGAAGTTATTTATAATAACAAACATAGACTTTATTTTGTGAACATGTGGAGAAAATACATACATACATTAATAACAATAATTCATTCACTTATACATAGTTGTAATATTAATATATATTAATCGTCAAATAATCAGTACCAACTATAAAACAACAATACAAAACTCTTTCTAACAAAAAAATAAAATAAAATAAAATAAAATAAAATCTTTTCATTTTTAAATCCCCAACCCCCCCCCATACACACACCCAAACTTCCATCTCCTCTCTTAATATAAAACATGAAAATTTCTTTTCATGACATCTCTCCTTTACCTCTTACCAATATACACACACACCTCTCCCCTACCTCTTACCAATATACACACACACCTCTCCCCTACCTCTTACCAATACACACACACACACACACACACAACCTTGAGTTTTCACTTCCGCTGTCGTTTATCGCTACAGAAAAAATTTATACACACACACACACAACCACATACCTAAAAAAAAAATGCCCAATGTTTCCTTCAATACACACACTTACAGCGCCACATACTCATGCCATAAAATAGAATATTTGATGTCATATTACAAAACCGTCTCCTTTTTTCAAACTTCAGAAATTTTTTAAACAGACTGAATGACAAGGATTACCACTCGCTTTTCTCATTATTCTGTGATAAATAATTTCTTATCTTATGCCCTGAAGATGATCTAATTAATAGATCGAAACACTGCAGCATCGGCCAATAAACTCACCACTTAACCCATTTAAACCTGTGTTTTTTCATTTTTCTTGATATATTACATACCGTCGGATTTACTTCCTCTCTTCACATACATGACAGGTATACACATACTCATGACAAGGTACAGTAAGATATATAGAACAGATACATAAACATACATAAAGAATGTATATAAAATGTAAAATGTTCTTATATGTTGGGAGAAGATAAAATGATAACAAGGATATTTTAATTGCTCGAGTAAACAAAAGAGAATACAAAACATGACTAGAGATACAAAGAAGAGTTTATACATCCTCAGAGATGCTGGTAAGTACGCGTCCTGCATCCCTAAAGCACAAAAATCTAAAAGGACGCAGTAAAATCATATCCATGCGTCCCAGTGTTTTTCTTTTTTCTTCCCTCACGATTCCAAGTTAACTGTAATTACATTTCAATAGTTTCTTGGAAACGAATTACATAGGATAGGTTACAAGGTAGGAGTTAGATGGCTTTAGTTGGGACCCAGTGTTTTTCTTTTTTCTTCCCTCACCCTTTCAAGCTAACTGTAAATACATTTCAATAGTTTCTTGGAAATGAATTACACAGGATAGGTTACAAGGTAGGGGTAGAAATTGGTTTATAAAAGCATTTTTACCCAAGAAATCTAAAAATGCTATTGAAAAAGTCTTAGAGTTAACCAGTTTTAAGTTATTAATGATTCCTGATTTGCAAAATTTTAACTGATGTTATAGCTTCGGTTCTGAGCAAATATCAAACTATCTTTTTGGTACAAATAATGTTCAACATATGTGAAATAATAATAATAAAAAAAAATGTTGTCATAGATGCAGTGCCACATCAGGATATTGATCTTGCTATGAAAAAAATCAGAAATCATCAATAACTTAAAATTGGTTTAGTTTCAAACTTTTTTGATAACATTTTTGGATTTCATGGGCAAAAATGCTAATATAAACCAATTTTTAGTAGTAGGGAAGCTCTAGAACTCATTTTACAGACAAAAATAGATTACAAAGAGTCATCATTTTTTGCCAACCCTACCAAATTTGGAGAGCTAAAAATCTACATAACTCCACCAATTTTTGGAATTGGAAGTTTTAATTTTGGGGATTATCTAATGTTAACATTTAATTTTAAATTGAAGATGGTGGGTGATAATTTTACTTTTTTCTGGAGTATTTGACGTGGAATTACCCAAAAAATCGACATAACTCTGCCAATTTTTGGAATTAGAAGTTCAAATTTTGGGGAGTGTCAAACTTAATATAGCTCAACTGTAACACAATTCAGGCTCAGAAAAAATTGACGGGGGTGGGTGATAATTTTACTTTTTTCTGTGAGTATTTGACATGGAAATTTGCCCATTAGTCTGAAATTGAACATAATATGTACTGAAGAGAATGAGCCCTCTCCTTAAAGTAAGCTCTTTTATATATTGATTGATTGGAACTGTAGCAGAGACTACGGATATAAACTCATAACCTCCAGTTTGTGAGTGTGTAATGGGGTAGCAAATTAAGGTTTTATGTTTTTAAGGTTAAAGTTGGCTTGTTTTTTCTTTCTTGTGCGTGTTCCTAGGGTTTTGCTTTTAACCCGCATCTTATTAGTGTTCACACGAAAGGAAGGAATTCAAAGAAAGGAAAAGGAAAGAGATCAGAGACGAAGATGGTTTTTGATTTAGGCTTTATTCATGGATCATAGCCACCCTCATGGCAAGGAATTTTATCCTGGTAGTAGTTGGTGTCTTGTCAGACAAGGCCTAAGTTGGGTGATGGCCAAGATATTTTCTTGAGGGTCCCGGAAGTAGATCCTTTTTCCGCACATGCACAGAGGGTTTTCAATCCGGTGAAGGATCATGGGAGTATAGATTTAAAGTCTTATTAATATGTTTAGAAGGTTCAAAGTTTTTCAAGAAGATATATTATATATATATAATATATATAAAAAGTAATTGGTAATTTGCTTGAGCATTGTTAAGTATGTTATAAATAATAAAATTCGAAGGCAAACAAATGCGTAAAAAATAAGACAAAAAAGTGTTTTTATATGTCTAATCGATTTTCAAAGCTAGAGCTTTCATCCTCAGAGGTTTATTTTCAGAAATGACGTGCTTATGTTTTATTTGTTTTTATTTATTTGTTCATTTTGTTCTCAAAAAAATTTTGACATCACACGGTCGCAACATATTTGCAACACCATATCAAGGCTGACATCCGGTCAGCTTGTTCTCAACAAACTTTTGAAAAAGAAAAGAAGAAGAGAGAAATAAGAACTTAAGCAGTTATTCGCCCATCATAAAGGAGGAGAAGGAAGAAAGAGAGGAAAAAAAGAGAGGAAAAGGAAATAAGAAGAGAAATTATAACCACAAACAAATAAAAAAACATCAAGCACGTCATCGTCTGAAAATAACTCGAGGATGAAGCTCTAGCTTTCCGAAATCGATAAGACATATAAAACATCTTTTTGTCTTTATTTTTTACGCATTGGTATTGCCTTCGAATTTTATTATTTTACTAAAGAAATATTAATTTTTCTGCAAGTTTCATTGTGTTAAATGTAGGGGGGGGGGGTAAATTGCACAGGATCAAAATTGGTGGTAACCTAGTAAAACAAAAATATTTTACGGTTAAATTTATGGACGCGACTAATTCAACTTAAGGCTCACAAAGTTATTCCCTTTATTGTTTCTCAAAAAAAAAACGATTTTTTTCCCGCAGAAAACAATTAACAAAAAAACACATATTAAAAATAAAAAAAAAGCGTTGTGCAATTCCACTGCGTACATATATATATTATAGTTTTTTCCCTCACTTACGTTATCTTCCCGTAATTTTTGGTTCAATCCTTATAGGCGGTCTTCACTAGAACATTCTACAAATTTATTTTTTATTTTTTATTTTTCGAATTAATATTTAATTTATTCTTAAATTTGAATAGAAAATTGTAAAATTTCTGGATGTAAAAATCCAGGGGGGGGGGGTGTAGAATTATGTAAGTTTATATCTAGGTTGGTTTGGAATGAGTTTCACTTATCCCATGAGTTTAGTAAATATTTTTTCTTGTGTGGGCATGCCTTTAAATATTTCAGATTTTTTGTTCAGGTGGTTGTCTTTTGATGTTAAGGACTCCAATAATTCTGAATTTTTTCCCTCACACATAGATTTCAGTTTTTAGAACATTTATAATGTAACATTTTGGGATGGGTCTAATCATTTCCACTTTATCTGTTTGGTATTTTTTATGCTCACAATGAAGCACTTTCAGGAAAGAAGGAAGAAATAAAAAAAAAAAAATTAAAAGAATAAAAAAAAAATAAAAAAAAAATTAAAAAAAAAAAAAAAGAAAAAATAAAAAAAAAAAAATAAAAAAAGAAACAAAAAAAGAGAAGCAACATCTTTAGCGAGTAAAATATGGAAGCTAAAAGAACAAAAAAATACCAAACAAGATAAAGTGGAAGATATTAGACCATCCCAAATGTTACATAAATGGTTCTAAAAACTGTAATCTATGTGTGAGGGAAAAATTCAGAATATTGGAGTCCTTAACATCAAAAGACAACCACCTGAACAAAAAATCTGAAATATTTAAGGCATGCCCACACAAGAAAAAATATTTACTAAACTCATGGATAAGTGAAACTCATCCACCAACCTAGAATACAAACTTACATAATTCTACAGGATTTTAACATCAGAAATTTTACAATTTTTCTATCAAATTTAAGAATAAATTAATATTAATGAAAAAAAAAAAAAAAATAAATTTGTAGAATTTCTAGTGAAGACCCCTATAAGGATTGAACTCAAAAAATACGGGGAAGATAACGTAAAGTGAGGAAAAATATATATTGTACGAGTGGAATGTGCACAAGTTTTTTTTTTTTATATATGTGTTTTTTTGTTTATATTGTTTTCTGGGGAAAAAAATCGTTTTTTTGAGAAACAATCAAAGGGAGATAACTTTGTGAGCCTTAAGTTTGAATTTATCAGCGTCCATAAATTTAACCGTAAAATATTTTTGTTTACTAGGTACCACCAATTTGATCCTGTGCAATTTACCCCCCCTACATTTAACACAATGAAACTTGCAGAAAAATTAATATTTTCTTATAAAATAATAAAATTCGAAGGCAATACAATGCGTAAAAAATAAAGAAAAAAAGATGTTTTATATGTCTTATCGATTTCGAAGCTAGAGCTTCATCCTCAGAGTTTATTTTCAGAAATGACGTGCTTATGTTTTTTTATTTGTGTGGTTATAATTTCTCTTCTTATTTCCTTTTCCTCTCCTTTTTTTCCTCTCTTTCTTCTTCTCCTCCTTTATGAATGGGCGAATAACTGTAATTTCTTATTTCTCTCTTTCTTCTTTTTCTTTTTCAAAAGTTTGTTGAGAACAAGGCTGACCGGATGTCAGCCTTGTATGATGTTGCAATATGTTGCGACCGTGTGATGTCAAATTTTTTTGAGACAAAAATGAACAAATAAATAAAAACAAATAAAAAACATAAGCACGTCATTTCTGAAAATAAACTCTGAGGATGAAGCTCTAGCTTTGAAATCGATTAGACATATAAACATCTTTTTGTCTTTATTTTTTACGCATTGTATTGCCTTCGAATTTTATTATTTTATAACATACTTAACAATGCTTAAGCAAATTACCAATTACTTTTATATATATATATATATATATATTTCTTGAAACTTTGAACCTTCTAACATATAATAAGAACTTTAAATCTTATACTCCCATGATCCTTCACCGGATGAACCCTCTGTGCATTGCGAGGAGGCTACTCCGACCCTCAAGAAAATATCTTGGCCATTCACACTTAGGCCTTGTCTGGGACAAGACACACTACTGACCAGGGATAAATTTCCTTGCCATGAGGTGGCTATGATCCATGAATAAAGCCTAAATCATAAAACCATCTTCTGTCTCTGTCTCTTTCTTTTCCTTCTTTGAATTCCTTCCTTTTCAGTGTGAACACTAAATAAGATGGGGTTAAAAGCAAAACCCTAGAACACGCACCAAGAAGAAAAAACAAGCCAACTTTAAACCTTAAAACATAAAACCTATTGCTACCCCATACACCACTCACAAACTGGAGGTTATGAGTTTAATATCCGTAGTCTCCTGCTACAGTTCCAAATCAATCAATATATAAAGAGCTTGACTTTAGAGGGAGAGGGTCATTCTCTTCAGATACATATTATGTTCAATTTCAGACTAATGGGCAATTCCATGTCAAATACTCCAGAAAAAAGTAAAATTATCACCCACCCCCTTCAATTTTTCTGAATTGTGTACAGGTGTGAAGTATATTAAAGTTAGACACTCCCAAAATTTGAACTTCTAATTCCAATTGGCAGAGTTATGTCGATTTTTTGGGTAATTCCACGTCAAATACTCCAGAAAAGTAAAATTATCACCCACCATCTTCAATTTAAAATTAAATGTTAACATTAGATAATCCCCAAAATTAAAACTTCCAATTCCAAAAATTGGTGGAGTTATGTAGATTTTTAGCTCTCCAAATTTGGTAGGGTTGGCAAAAATGATGACTCTTTGTAATCTATTTTTGTCTGTAAAATGAGTTCTAGAGCTTCCCTACTACTAAAAATTGGTTTATATTAGCATTTTTGCCCAATGAATCAAAAATGTTATCAAAAAGTTTGAAACTAAACCAATTTTAAGTATTGATGATTTCTGATTTTTTTCATAGCAAGATCAATATCCTGATGTGGCACTGCATCTATGACAACATTTTTTTTTATTATTATTATTTCACATATGTTGAACATTATTTGTACCAAAAAGATAGTTTGATATTTGCTCAGAACCGAAGCTATAACATCAGTTAAAATTTTGCAAATCAGGAATCATTAATAACTTAAAACTGGTTAACTCTAAGACTTTTTCAATAGCATTTTTAGATTTCTTGGGTAAAAATGCTTTATATAAACCAATTTCTACCCCTACCTTGTAACCTATCCTGTGTAATTCATTTCCAAGAAACTATTGAAATGTATTTACAGTTAGCTTGAAAGGGTGAGGGAAGAAAAAAGAAAACAACTGGGTCCCAACTAAAGCCATCTAACTCCTACCTTGTAACCTATCCTATGTAATTCGTTTCCAAGAAACTATTGAAATGTAATTACAGTTAACTTGGAATCGTGAGGGAAGAAAAAAGAAAAACACTGGGACGCATGGATATGATTTTACTGCGTCCTTTTAAGATTTTTGTGCTTTAGGGATGCAGGACGCGTACTTACCAGCATCTCTGAGGATGTATAAACTCTTCTTTGTATTCTCAGTCATGTTTTGTATTCTCTTTTGTTTACTCGAGCAATTAAAATATCCTTGTTATCATTTTATCTTCTCCCAACATATAAGAACATTTTACATTTTATATACATTCTTTATGTATGTTTATGTATCTGTTCTATATATCTTACTGTACCTTGTCATGAGTATGTGTATACCTGTCATGTATGTGAAGAAGGAAGTAAATCCGACGGTATGTAATATATCAAGAAAAATGAAAAAACACAGGTTTAAATGGGTTAAGTGGTGAGTTTATTGGCCGATGCTGCAGTGTTTCGATCTATTAATTAGATCATCTTCAGGGCATAAGATAAGAAATTATTTATCACAGAATAATGAGAAAAGCGAGTGGTAATCCTTGTCATTCAGTCTGTTTAAAAAATTTCTGAAGTTTGAAAAAAGGAGACGGTTTTGTAATATGACATCAAATATTCTATTTTATGGCATGAGTATGTGGCGCTGTAAGTGTGTGTATTGAAGGAAACATTGGGCATTTTTTTTTTAGGTTGTGGTTGTGTGTGTGTGTGTATAAATTTTTTCTGTAGCGATAACGACAGCGGAAGTGAAAACTAAAGGTTGTGTGTGTGTTGTGTGTGTTGGTATTGGTAAGAGGTAGGGAGAGGTGTGTGTGTAATTGGTAAGAGGTAGGGGAGAGGTGTGTGTGTATATTGGTAAGAGGTAAAGGAGAGATGTCATGAAAAGAAATTTTCATGTTTTATATTAAGAGAGGAGATGGAAGTTTGGGTGTGTGTATGGGGGGGGTTGGGGATTTAAAAATAAGAGATTTATTTTATTATTATTATTTTATTTTTGTTAGAAAGAGTTTTGTATTGTTGTTTTATAGTTGGTACTGATTATTTGACGATTAATATATATTAATATTAAACTATGTATAGTGAATGAATTATTGTTATTAATGTATGTATGTATTTTCTCCACATGTTCACAAAATAAAGTCTATGTTTGTTATTATAAATAACTTCTTTGTCGGATTATTTCATGTACCTATGTACCCACGTTGGAAGGTTACCTTGAGCCTTCCAGCTTATAATGTGTGGACATGGGTCCAAAATGGTTATCTTCCCTTGCTGCAGGTTTTCGCTGATAGGTGGCTAAGGTATTTAAGCTGTAGCCCGGGAAATTCTAACTCTCTTTCTCTTGGTCCAGCAAACAATTTACATGGTTTTGGCACTTTTTTTGCCCCCCAACCAACTATCAGTAAGTGACATTCCTTCAGAAACTCTGTATTACTTCTTTAAGACGTAGTCCTACATTCTTATATATGTTTATGAATGGTTCACTAAGTATTACTGTACCTTTATAATGAGTATATGTATACCTGTCATGTATGTATTTTCTCCACGTGCTCACGAAATAAAGTCTATGTTTGTTTATTATAAATAACTTCTTTGTCGGATTATTTCATGTACACATATGTACCCACGTTGGAAGGTTACCTTGAGCCTTCCAGCTTATAATAACTTTACATCTTATACTCCCATGAGCCTTCACCGGATTAACCCTCTGCGCATGGGACCCACTTCATTGATTTTAACGGCATATCAACCCATCTAAAGTTATTTTAATGCTCAGAGGTTAGGGAATTGTGCACATTGTGCTTTTAATTTTTACATTACTTTAAACTCATTTTTTTCTATTCAGTGATGCTGATAGCTTTTTGATTTAGTGCATCCTGGGACACATGTATTTGATTTGAATAAATTTGATGGGTCCCAACAAAAGTTTCTTAATAAATTATAGTTTCTATATGAGAACAACTAAAGCTGTCTAACCCCTACCTAGTACCATAAAGTGTAATTCATTTCAAGAAACTATTGAAATGTATTTCAGTTAGCTGGAAATGGTGAGAAGAAAGAAAAAAGAAACACTGGTCCCAACTAAAGCCATCTAACTCCTACCTTGTAACCTATCCTGTGTAATTCGTTTCTAAGAAACTATTGAAATGTATTCACAGTTAGTTTGAAATGGTGAGGAAGAAAAAGAAAAACACTGGGCCCCAACTAAAGCCATCTACTCCTACTGTAACTATCCTATGTAATTCATTTCTAAGAAACTATTGAAATGTATTTACAGTTAACTGAAATGGTGAGGGAAGAAAAAAAAAAACACTGGGTCCAAAAGCCATCTAATTCCTACCTTGTGACCTATCCTGTGTAATTCATTCCAAGAAGCTATTGAAATGTATTT
The DNA here is from genome assembly GCA_023376005.1 of Doryteuthis pealeii. Taxonomy (NCBI): domain Eukaryota; kingdom Metazoa; phylum Mollusca; class Cephalopoda; order Myopsida; family Loliginidae; genus Doryteuthis; species Doryteuthis pealeii. Next base: position 54,838,609 of record CM042176.1, read on the forward strand.
ACAGTTACCTCGAAATGATGAGGGAAAAAAAAGAAAAAACACTGGGTCCCAACTAAAGCCATCTAACTCCTACCTTGTAACCTGTCCTGTGTAATTCATTTCCAAGAAACTATTGAAATGTATTTACAGTTACCTCGAAATGATGAGGGAAGAAAAGAAAAACACTGGTCCCAACTAAAGCCATCTACTCCTACCTTGTAACCTGTCCTGTGTAATTCATTTCAAGAAACTATTGAAATGTATTTACAGTTACCTCGAAATGATGAGGGAAGAAAAAGAAAACACTGGGTCCAACTAAAGCCATCTAACTCCTACCTTGTAACCTATCCTGTGTAATTCATTTCCAAGAAGCTATTGAAATGTATTTACAGTTACCTCGAAATGGTGAGGGAAGAAAAAAGAAAAAACACTGGGACTCATGGATATGATTTTACTGCGTCCTTTTAGATTTTTGTGCTTTAGGGACGCAGGACGCGTACTTACCAGCATCTCTGAGGATGTATAAACTCTTCTTTGTATCTCTAGTCATGTTTTGTATTCTCTTTTGTTTACTCGAGCAATTAAAATATCCTTGTTATCATTTTATCTTCTCCCAACATATAAGAACATTTTACTTTTATATACATTCTTTATGTATGTTTATGTATCTGTTCTATATATCTTACTGTACTTTGTCAGGGTATATATATACCAACAAAAGTTCCTTAATAAATTATAGTTTCTATATGAGAACAACTAAAGCTGTCTAACCCCTACCTAGTACCCCATAAAGTGTAATTCATTTCCAAGAAACTATAGAAATGTATTTACAGTTAGCTGGAAATGGTGAGGGAAGAAAAAAGAAAAACACTGGGTCCAACTAAAGCCATCTAACTCCTACCATGTAACCTATCCTGTGTAATTCATTTTGAAGAAACAATTGAAATGTATTAACAGTTAGCTAGAAATGGTGAGGGAAGAAAAAAGAAAAACACTGGGTCCCAACTAAAGCCATCTAACTCCTACCATGTAACCTATCCTGTGTAAATCATTTCGAAGAAACAATTGAAATGTATTTACAGTTAGCTAGAAATGGTGCGGTACGCGTACCTACCGGTATCTTTGAGGATGTATAAACTCTTCTTTGTATCTCTAGTCATGTTTTGTATTCTCTTTTGTTTCCTCGAACAATAAAATATCCGTGTTATCATTTTGTCATAAATTGTTCTGTACGAGGAAATGATACTCCACCAACAATTGTCCTTCTACAATGAGCTTCATCCAAAGTTCCTATTTTCTCCCCCACCCTCCTCTTAATTGAAACCCATCCCTGTCCGTCCAAGTACTGACCCCCCTCTATTCACATTCACCCATGTCCATTCAAACACCTCTCCTCTTAGTTTAAACCCATCCTGTCCGTCAAATACCTTCCTCTCTGTTCAGATTAGTCACTGTCTATCCACATCACTCTCTACTCTTTAAACATCATCCTGTCCGTCCAATCACATGCCTCTCTTTTTAGATCATCCCTATCCGTCCAAACACATACACTCTCTTTTTAGATCCATCCTGTCCGTCAAAACACATACCCTCTCTTTTTAGATCCATCCCTGTCCGTCCAAACACATACCCTCTCTTTTTAGATCCATCCCTGTCCGTCCAAACACATACCCTCTCTTTTTAGATCCATCCCTGTCCGTCCAAACACATACCCTCTCTTTTTAGATCCATCCCTGTCCGTCAAACACATACCCTCTCTTTTATGATCCATCCCTGTCCGTCCAAACACATACCCTCTCTTTTTAGATCCATCCCTGTCCGTCCAAACACATACCCTCTCTTTTTAGATCCATGCGCTGTCCATCCAAACACATACCTCTCTTTTTAGATCCATCCCTGTCCTCCAACACACACCTCTCTTTTTAGATCCATCCCTGTCCGCCAAACACATACCCTCTCTTTTTAGATCCATTCCTGTCCGTCCAAACACATACCTCTCTTTTTAGATCCATTCCTGTCCGTCCAAACACATACCCTCTCTTTTAGATCCATCCCTGTCCGTCCAAACACATACCCTCTCTTTTTAGATCCATCCCTGTCCGTCCAAAACATACCCTCTCTTTTTAGATCCATCCGTCCGTCCAAACACATACCCTCTCTTTAAGATCCATCCCTGTCCGTCCAAACACATACCCTCTCTTTTTAGATCCATCCCTGTCCGTCCAAACACATACCCTCTCTTTTTTAGATCCATCCTGTCCGTCCAAACACATACCCTCTCTTTTTAGATCCATTCCTGTCCTCCAAACACATACCCTCTCTTTTTAGATCCATCCCCTGTCCGTCCAAACACATACCCTCTCTTTTTAGATCCATTCCTGTCCGCCCAAACACATACCCTCTCTTTTAGATCCATCCTGTCCTCCAAACACATACCCTCTCTTTTTAGATCCATCCCTGTCCATCCAAACACATACCCTCTCTTTTTAGATCCATTCCTGTCCATCCAAACACATACCTCTCTTTTTTAGATCCATTCCTGTCCATCCAAACACATACCTCTCTTTTTAGATCCATTCCTGTCCTCCAAAACATACCCTCTCTTTTTAGATCCATCCCTGTCCATTCCAAACACATACCCATCTTTTTTAGATCCATCCCTGTCATCCAAACACATACCCTCTCTTTTTAGATCCATTCCTGTCCATCCAAACACATACCCTCTCTTTTGATCCATTCCTGTCCTCCAAACACATACCCTCTTTTTAGATCCATCCCTGTCCGTCCAAACACATACCCTCTCTTTTTAGATCCATTCCTGTCCATCCAAACACATACCCTCTCTTTTTAGATCCATCCCTGTCCGTCAAACACATACCCTCTCTTTTTAGATCGCATCCCTGTCCATCCAAACACATACCCTCTCTTTTTAGATCCATCCCTGTCCGTCAAACACAACCCTCTCTTTTTAGATCCATTCCTGTCCATCCAAACACATACCCTCTCTTTTTAGATCCATCCCTGTCCGTCCAAACACATACCCCTCTTTTTTAGATCCATCCCTGTCTGCCCAAACACATACCCTCTCTTTTTAGATCCATCCCTGTCCGTCCAACACATACTCTCTCTTTTTAGATCCATTCCGTCGCATCCAAACACATACCCTCTCTTTTTTAGATCCATCCTGTCCGTCCAAACACATACCCTTCTTTTAGATCATCCTGTCCGTCAAACACATACCTCTCTTTTTAGATCCATCCCTGTCCGTCCAAACACATACCCTCTCTCTTTTTAGATCCATCCTGTCCGTCCAAACACATACCTCTCTTTTTAGATCCATCTCTTCGTCCCAAACACATACCTCTCTTTTTAGATCCATCCCTGTCCGTCCAAACACATACCCTCTCTTTTAGATCCATTCCTGTCCTTCCAAACACATACCCTCTCTTTTTAGATCCATCCTGTCCGTCCAAACACATACCCTCTCTTTTTAGATCCATTCCTGTCCATCCAAACACATACCCTCTCTTTTTAGATCCATTCCTGTCCTTCCAAACACATACCTCTCTTTTAGATCCATCCCTGTCCATCCAAACACATACCCTCTTCTTTTTAGATCATTCCTGTCCATCCAAACACATACCCTCTCTTTTTAGATCCATTCCTGTCCTTCCAAACACATACCCTCTCTTTTTAGATCCATCCCTGTCATCCAAACACATACCCTCTCTTTTTAGATCCATCCCTGTCCATCCAAACACATACTCATTAATCCATTCCTGTCCATCCAAACACATACCCTCTCTTTTTAGATCCAAGCTTCCAAACACATACCTCTCTTTTTTAGATCCATCCCTGTCCGTCCAAACACATACCCTCTCTTTTAGATCCATTTCTGTCCATCCAAACACATACCCTCTCTTTTTAGATCCATCCCTGTCCGTCCAAAACACAATCCCTCTCTTTTTAGATCCATCCCTGTCCATTCCAAACCATACCTCTCTTTTTAGATCCATCCCTGTCCGTCCAAACACATACCCTCTCTTTTTAGTCCATTCTGTCCATCCAAACACATACCCTCTCTTTTTAGATCCATCCCTGTCCGTCCAAACACTACCCCTCTTTTTAGAATCCATCCTGTCTGCCAAACACATACCCTCTCTTTTTAGATCCATCCCTGTCCGTCCAAACACATACCCTCTCTTTTAGATCCATCCTGTCCGTACAACACATACCCTCTCTTTTTGATCCATCCCTGTCCGTCCAAACACATACCCTCTCTTTTTAGATCCATCCTGTCCGTCAAACCATACCCTCTCTTTTAGATCCATCCCTGTCGTCAACACATACTCTCTCTTTTTAGATCCATCCCTGTCNCGAATGATTTATTCTGTTAATATCTACCCTTATTTTTCTCATCCGTCTGGTCAAGAATGTTTTCCAACGTTGGACTTCAGTCACAGGAGGTACTGTAACTCAGAGGTACACAAACTTATTATAGTCTTCCGAGACTGAAATGGCAATATTTTCTCATTAAACTAACCTTAAACCCTAACCCTAACCCAGTCTTCTTCTTTCCTAGCAGATTAATAAATAAATAATTTATAAAATTCATTCAGAGTGGTTCCCCCTTTTTAGGCTGGAGTTATAGGGGAAAAAAAAAAGTAAAGTCGTCAGGCGGCCCTAAAGTCGGTATCAGCCATGCAGCGAGGGAGTCTATCCCCTTTTCACTTGCACTAGACCAGGGAGATATTTTAGCGTCTGAGGTGGAGCGTCACCCCTACCATCAGCTCCTTACTTTATCACACAGATCCCTGTGCTACTCATACGCTGAGTTGGCGAGGGCGGGTATCGAACTAAGAACCTTGTGATTTCTAGACGAACACTCTACCGACTGAGCTAACCCGGCCCCTAGGAAATAACCTCTATTCATTCTATATCCTTTGAATTTAACTATATTCATTTTACATTATTGTAAAAAAAAAAAAAATTAGTTTAACTCTTAACATCCTATACCACCTCATTCCACCTGGCCAGAAGTCACATTCATTTTCCTAATCTACGCCAAATGATAGCCTTTGTTAAATGTAATATTAAACATATTTACAAGTACTAGCAAATTATGCCCTCCGGGTGCAAGTATTTAAGTTTTGATATATAAAAATATCATATTAAATTAGAAAGGCTAATGAAACTGACTAAGAATGCAGATAAAAAGATCTGCAACAGAGGGGGTATAATCGAAAAATAGAACAACTTTGAAACTAACTATTCCATCATTTCCATTACTCCCCTCTTTCATTGGTAAATTTTCCTAATTTAACTATTTAGTTAAAATAGGAAGTAAAGGATAATATTACAGTTATTTCTTCTGTAAATAAATTTCTTTTAAGATTTATCCACAAGATTTTTGTTTATATTTCTTAAGATAAAACCAAACAATTAGAAATCAATAATACCAAGCACATATTTATTAAAATAAAATGTTAAATATCAATATGCAAATTAGCCTTCTCGTTCAAACTGTAAATCGCTATTTTGTTGTATATATAAATACAATGCATGTTATTAGTACGTAGATATGGTCAACAGTATTAATAATGTAAAACAATTAATAACTGAAGGTTTAAAAGAATGAAATCATGGAGAATTTGACGTAAATAATTAAGGGAATTGTGACTTGAGTAGTAATATAGTTTCGGTTACAGACAGAAAAACACACAATCTTCATTATAATAAGATTTGATTCAAGGGAAATAAGAGGTAACTTTAAATGAAAAGGCCATTTTTTGCCATTTAAATAAATCCTTGTAGGAATGGGACTCTGGACTTAGAAAATTCTCAACCGGATGTTAAGAGTTAAAATTCACGACTAAAAAAATGTCATTTAGGGAATCTCTTGGTCTTTTGAAGTTTATTAAAAAAAATTTGTAATTTCAAGTTAATTTAATATTTATTGGTTATTTCCTATAATTCCAACATAAACAAAGGGGAACCACTCTTGACTGATAAATTATTTATTTATTTTCCCATTAAACTAACCCTAAACCTGTCTTCTTTTTTCCTAGTAGATCAATAAATAATTTATCAGTCAAGAGTGGTTCCCCTTTGTTTATGTTAGACTTATAGGAAATAACCCATTTATTACTGAACATTTAAATGAAAAAAGTTAAATAAACTTTATTATTAGTTGTTTCAATATTTTCTCAAAGCAAATTACCTTTTTATGTAACACAAAGAAAAAAAGATTAGATTTATCATTAAGGGGCCGGGTTAGCTCAGTCGGTAGAGCGTTCGGCTAGAAACCACAAGGTTCCTAGTTCGATAACGGTCCTCGCCAACTCAGCATATGAGTAGACAGGGATCTGTGCGGTAAAGTAAGGAGCTGATGGTAGGTGTGGCGCTCCACCTCAGATGCTAAAACAATCTCCTTGGTCTAGCGCTATTGAAAAGGGGATAGACTCCCTCGCTGCCTGGCTGAAACCGACTTTAAGCCGCCCCGACGACTTTTTTTATAATCTGTAAATATTTTTAACAAATATAGAAGGGGGGAAAATAGATATTTGAGTCAACAAGTTCCTGCTGAGGGGGGGACCAAAAAGAAGCGAGTTCACCGTCTTCTCGCAGGCCAAACTTTCTTTTGGTCAATACAGTCTTCGTCTTCGACTAGCAGCTGAAAATCTGTCATCGTCGTCAAAATAATCTTTTCTGACTGCCGTCTCACATAAGCCAAATGCTTCTCTGCTTGTCACCCCATGCTCTACTCGCTTTGGTTATTTATGGGCATATTACCCAAACATCCGGGCACATCAGTCCAACCTCGCGTCCGTCCAGTGCCTAAATCGCATTTGTTTTTGCATGCAGGACGCGGGTTCGATCCCGGCAGGCAAGATAATGTCTTGCTCTTTTTCGTTTCTCATTCTCCGTCACAAATAAAAATCTATGTTGAGTTTAAAAAATCAACAAAAAATGATTTAATTTTTATAACTTTTATTTAAAAATTGGAATTTTGAATTGACCCACAGAACAGTAAAATCCATTTGAATGCTTTTAAGTTTTCTTCCTGGATCATACGTGTTATTTTCTTATTTGCTTATGTTGTAAAAATATAAGTAAATATAAGATCTGTTTATTTTATATCCTTCAGATTTAAAGAGATCACCAATGTTAAAAAAATAAAAAAATTTTTTGGTCCAAAATTCACTATCACAAAAAAGAAAAAAAAAGAAAAGTTATTTAGGAATTTTCCTAGTTTTAGTTTATTTAAAAATTTGGACTTATAAAATCCAGATTATGGTGAACCTTTGCTTGTGTGGAAGAGTCTAGAAGTCTTTTTCTTTTTTTTTTTTACCTTTCTTTTCAAACTTTTCCCATCACACTAAATATCTCTAAAAATAAAATGTCCCTGACTTAAAAATAAAAAAAAGAGGTTAATGTTAAGAATTAGACAGTCTCAAATATTTTTCAACACCCCCCAAAAAAAAAAAAAAAAAAAAAAGAAAAGAAATTCCTACAACTATCCACTTCTGCTACCAAAAGAAATGGTAATAAATATTAAATGAAAAAAAAAAAAAAAAAAAAAAAATCCATGCTGTTATTTAAATTTATTTTTTAATTATCTTCCAATATAAATCAAATTTCTATTATTTTTACACAAAAACCAAACCCTGGTGATATTTAATGTGTATATATATTTACTTTGTTGTAAATTGTTTTATTTTCAAAGTTTCCACCAGACATACATATACACACAACTGCCCTTTATAGATAGATAGATAGATAGATGGTGAACTTTTGCTTGTGTGGAAGAGTCTATAAGTTCTTTTGTTTTGTTTTTTAACCTCTTTTCACATCACACAAAATATCTCTAAAAATAAAATGGCCCCGACTTAAAATTTTTTTTAAAAAGAGGTTAATGGTAAGAATTAGTGTCAATCTCAAATATTTTTCACCACCAAATTTCCCCCCCCACCACCACCCCAAAAAAAAAAAAAGAAAAAAAGAAGGGTTTAAATCTTCATTTTTAAACTTTTAATTTCAAAGTGAAAATATAGAATTTTAAAATACGGGGATACAACTTTATAGAAAAACTAGCAGCTGCTGCCTGGCATCACCTGGGTAGAGGGGAATTTTTTTTTAAAGTTAGTCCCGCAGATCCATTATTACTGAATCATTAGTTGAATCCTCATGGGATGCCCCATTTAAATCCTTATGTAAAAAAATAGACCTTGCATTGATCCAGCTACTCTGAAAAGAAATGTTAATGTCTATCTAAAATATTTAAAAAAATAAAAAATCCATAGTTATTTAAATTTTATTTTTTGATTATCTTCACAAATATAAATCAAATCTATTATTTTTGCTCAAATGCCAAGCTCTGGTGATAATTAATGTGTATATATATATTTACTTTGTTGTTAATTGTTTTATTTTCAAAGTTTTACATATTGCCAATTCTGGCTCAGCAATGGTTTTCACTAATCAGAAACCATTGCGGACTGACTATAAATAAATATGTATAGATAGATAGATAGATAGATAGATAGATTGATAGATAGATAATGGTGAACTTTTGCTTGTGTGGAAAGCCTAGAAGTCTTTTTTTTCTTTTCTTTTTTTTACTTCTTTCTAACTTTTCACATCACATTAAATATCTCTAAAAATAAAATCCCCAACTTAAAAAAAAAAATAAAAATCCTACTATCTACTTCTGCTAAAAAAGGGACATTTTCTTAACAAAATATAAAAACCAGATGTGTGTAAAAAAAAAAAGGGGGGGGGGTTAAATCTTGTTTTTAAACTTTTAATTTCAAAGTGAAAATATAGGATTTTAAAATATGGGGATACAACTTCTACGTCAGGTATTAAATGACAGATATATATATATATAATATATATAAAAAATAAAAACCAGATTTATAGAAACATGAAAAAATAAAAATACAAATTCTAAACAATTTTTAAATTCAACAGAAAAATTTTCTTATATAAGTTTATTTAAGCTAAGAGATGAAATTCATTTTCCCTCCATGTTGAATTCTAAAATTTTTATTTTTCATGTTTCAATAAATCCTCTCTCTCTCTCTGAACAAAACTTTTGTGTACTTTTTCACCACTATATTTTTTCTTTGAGAGATGAATTGTATAAAAATTGTTTAAACCACTCTTTGTGAATTAATTAGTTATCGTTAACAGGTGTTCATTTTTCAAAAAGTACAGACACACATACACAGCACTAATACCCTTAGGAAAGGTATGAATCCAACTATTCTCCCTCCAGCTATGGGTAAAGTAGGTGTTGGTAAAAAAATATATTATATACACACACACCACACACACACACACACACTTATAAAAAGCGTACTTTGTGTATCCTCATAGTAAAAGAAAATAAAAAATTCAAATTTTTCCAGGAGCCGATATGCATTTCACTTTGTGCTAATGCCATTGGAAAATTAAATGAATCCCCTTCAGATATCAGGTAAATAGTAGGGCAGACTGTGCTCTTTAATCTGGTTATAGTAATCTTCAGATATCAGGTAAATAATAGGGTAGACTGCTCTTCAACCTGGTTATAGGAATAAACTGCCCACGTCTGTTGTAGGCCGCCAAAGCACTGAATCTTTCAAAGCCTCCATGCTTCCTGTAGTCCGCCAACACTATACCTGATACCCCTCTCCACACACATATTACTACTGTAAACTGTTCATGTTCCTGACACTAATACATTATTCTGTGTACTCGACATGAGACTTTGATGAGTTGTGGTGCACCTGAGCACTGTACACATACATGTATATTATTACTGTAAACTGTTCATGTTCCGGACACTAATACATTATTCTGTGTACTCGACATGAGACTTTGATGAGTTGTGGTGCACCTGAGCACTGTACACAATAAATTTCATTATTATTATTATAGCAATCTGTCTTGAAGGAAAAACTCAATTTAAACCTGTTAAAATTCCACATAAAAATTGATCTTGTGTCACATCCTGCTTGAGTAGAGCGGATGATAAATTCATTGATTGACTTACTGTATTTTGCTGTTGTAGTAGTTTCGAACATCCTACAAGAGCAGCATTCAGTCCTTTTACATTTGAAGCTACTCTGTCTTTTCGTTTGTGAGGGTCGCTTGCCTGATTTTAGGGCTTCCAGTTTTATATTGTAGAGGTCTGCCCGTAGCCTAGCAAGCAAGTCTGCGTAATGGCAGCCCCTTTCTTACCTGATAGCTGGTTGACTATTACAGCAATATAGTAAATGCGAGCGTAATCCCAAAAGTAAGGTCTACAAAGTGCTGGGGATGCACGGAAAATGATCGTGTGGCTTTTTGGCAACACTGTTGTGTTTGTTATGCATGTCTCAATGCCACACTCAGTCTTGGCTGAGCAGTAGTTTCTGATGTAAACATTATTGACAAGAAAAAAGGTTTCTGTGATTTCTAAATATTTTGGAGACCTTAGCTCTGGGATTACCCTCGTGTGCGTGTAATTATATATATATATATATATATACATACACACACCGTTGGGGATTACATTTTGGGATAAATATATAAAGAAAATGAGAAATAGATATGTATGTGTGTGTGTATATATATATATATATATATATATATATATAAAATGTAGAAAAATAGATATTCAAATTTTGAAATGATGTAAACATCATTGGGATATTATATATATATATTATATATATATATATATATATATAGATATAGATTTATATAGGGATTTAGAGAGAGAGATAGAGAGAGAGATATAGAGAGAGATTAGAGATATATAGAGATTTAGAGATATATAGAGATTTAGAGAGAGAGATATATATAGAGATTTAGAGAGAGAGATATATATAGAGATTTAGAGAGAGAGAGAGAGATATATAGAGATTTAGAGAGAGAGAGAGGATTTAGAGAGAGAGAGAGATATATATAGAGATTTAGAGAGAGAGAGATATATAGAGATTTAGAGAGAGAGATATATAGAGATTTAGAGAGAGAGAGAGATATATAGAGATTTAGAGAGAGAGAGATATAGAGATTTAGAGATTTAGAGAGAGAGATATTATAGAGATTTAGAGAGAGAGAGATATAGAGATTTAGAGAGAGAGAGAGAGAGAGAGAGAGAGATTTAGAGAGAGAGATATATATATAGAGATTTAGAGAGAGAGAGAATATAGAGATTTAGAGAGAGAGAGATATATAGAGATTTAAAGAGAGATTGAGAGAGAGAGAGAGATTTAGAGAGAGAGAGAGATATAGAGAGAGATTTAGTAGAAAAATAGGTAAATGTTCAAATGAATTAAACATCGATAACAAAGATTTGGGATTTCTACAATTTTTGGGGGGGGACCTTTTGACTACTTTTGGGATTACCCTCAAAAGTTATTTTGCGTGTGTGTATGTGTGCGCATGTGTGTGTGTGTGTGCTGGGGTGAGGGGAGCGCATGTATGTGTGTGTGTGTGTAAAGAAATGACAACAAAATAAGGAGAATCTGAGTAAAATTTATGGAATTACTGAATGATTTACAAAATGATTAAACATTTGTGGAGGGGGTGGATGACAAAAATTCAAAAAATGGGAAAAGAGAAGAGGAAGAAGAAATTCTTTCAATGAAATTGAATGAAAATTCATTTCTTTATGAATTGTTTCCAATGTCACTGTTAAAAATTGGACGAAAAAAAAAAAAAAAATAAAAAAAAGGGGGCAAATATGATTCTTTTTTTTTTCTTTTTTTTTTTTTTTCCAGGTTTTTTTCTTTTTCTGCTGTTGTTATTTTTTTTGTTGTTTCTGTACAGGAACCAAAGATGAAATTAGAAAAAAAAAAAAAAAAAAAAAAAAAAAATCCTGGTTTAGTTATAACCTCTCTGATACTGATTACCGCCGGAATTACCGCCAGAATTACCACGGGATTTATAACCAGAGTTCCAGTTATTTCCATTACCGCCTTTCCACTGGTCATCTCTCTGACGATTTCTGTAGTTATCATTTCGGTTATTATTATTATTATAACCCCCTCTGTTACCTCCCCAACCGCCACGGTTACTTCCGTAATTATTACTATTACCACCGTAATTACTGCTACCACCATAACTGCTGCTACTGCCGTAATTGCTGCTACCACCATAATTGCTGTTACCGCCACGGTTACCACCTCCATAGTAACCACTATTACCAGAATTGCCCTGTCCCCCACGCCAATTTCCACCCTGTCTCCCTCTGTAATTTCCCCTAGAAATTTCCGGGGTGGGCGGTATCATAGCCCCTTGGTTACGTCTATTGTCGTTTCCCCTGCCATCGTTAAATGAGGACCCTTGCTGGTTGAAGTTGCCCGTGTTGTGGCGAATCATACGAACCATAACGTCAACATCCTTGTTGTTGCGGTAACCACTTTCCCTTTGGAAACCAAGCTGGGGCATGTATCGGTTGTTGCCGTAATCTCTGTAGGCGTCGGGCTTAACTGTTGGGGGAGGAAATACGGCGTTGGGCAAAATCGTGGAGGGGAATAGAAAATCTTCATCAAAGGAGGGATCTTTGAAGTAAACACTAATCGCCTGGTTATTGGTTAAGTCCCTTAACTGCGGCAGGGGGGAGAACACTGTGTGACCGGGAAGAACTGCTATCTCGTCACACCATACAGTACCTCCCATACCTTGAGACAGGTTGGTGTTGATCTCCGCTTTCTGATCTGTTTGGTTGCCCTCATACAGACAATCCAGAAAACTATGCAACGTGTGTTTACAGCTCACAAACAGTCTGTCGTTCGATCGGACGTTTCGAAACTGTTCTTCTTCAGAAAGATCACCATAAACTGTATTTAATGCAGCTTTCAGACGTGATTCGTCAACAAACGGGAGAAGGGCTACCCCCTGCCAAGCGTATTTCTTCCCGTTGAGGTCTACTTTAAAGTCCGTGGGGTAAAAATCAATGATAGGGGAGTCGTCATCTGTCATGAGAGGCTGCCAGGTTGGGGGTAAGAATTGACGACTTGCGGCCGGGAAGACACCCATCAATTGTTCTAGAGGCTTGAAAGGCTGGGTATGTTTTTCGAAATCGTTAGACAAGTCTCCGATATTCATAAAATCAGAAGCGAACGGAGCATAATGGTAAGGAAAGTACCATTTCCAACTAGCACATCCTTGGTAGTAATAACGTAAAACCCAGCACAGACCTCGGACGTAATGGTTTGCAACCTGGTGACGGAATTTAATGTCATCTTCGTCAACGTTAAATTTGGTTTTGTAATAACGGTCCTTCCAGCCATCTTCCCACAGTTTGACGTCATCTTGAGGTTCGTCGTCCTCATCTTCTTCCTCATCTCTTTTACGCTTGGAATCAGGATTATGCATGTCTTGCTGTCCGGGGTGCACCTGTCGGCGCATGTCGGCAGCAGTTTGACGGGGGTTCTGAATCGGATTCGCCCCCCCGTGCACAGGGGCCGGGTTGTACTGACCAGAAAGCATCCATTTCGGTTTATTGTCACCACCCCGCATTCTCTTGTTGCGTTCCTTGTCCCGTCGACGAAAGTCCAAATCCCTAGCGCGACGATTCTTGAAGATCTCATCCTCGACCTTACCCAGCTCGGATAGGACGTATTGCACTCGGCTCAGGTTAACCACTCCGCTCTTGGTTAGGTAACCACCGGTTCTGTAGACGCAGCGTTTGTAAATAGTTACCAGCCGATCGATAGCTCCCTCTCGGATTTCCAGGGACGGTAAGTGAGGTAAGAAATCGTTCCCCACAAAAAAGCACATAAACACCCAGTCATCTACGGCGCGCTCAAAGTCGTACTCGAACGGGAGATTGTCCATGCGGAGCTGAACCTGCAAGTGTTCCCGGAGGACAGGTAGACGAATAAAAATAAATTCTGGTTCTGTACCTAACCCTTTCTCGATCGGTTTCTCACACTCTTCTTTCGTCAGACCCACACACTGGTTCATTTCGTGACCCATCTGGCCACACAGGTCACAGGGTCTCGGTTGGTTGGGTTTGAATTCTTCTCTGATGATAGTAAAATTGGGTTCATGCGTGGCTAAACCCAACATAATCAAATCGGCATCAGCCCCACATAAACAATGATTCGTGTTGGGGTCGTGCCCCGGCTGGGCCCTCTGTCTACGAATATAATCCATAATTTTGTGTTCACCCTCACCGGGGACGTTAGCATCTGAAAGAATAACTTTAATATCGGCCCAGCCTGGGTCGTTGTTCAAACGGTCGTGAACATAAAAACGCAGACATTCGGCAAGGCGAAACATGAAAGGGGTACCTGGTGTGATGCAGTTGCTGTCAAATCTGTTCTCCTTGGGTTTCTCTGGGGGAAGGTTATAACCCTTGGACATCATCTCCTCCCGGATTCGGGATTTCGTGGCCGAACCCTCGACCGCCTCCTTCGAGGCTCGAAACCGTCTCGACCGCTGCTGGTTCATTTTGGCACGTGGGGCCACGCCGTCGATCGCCATGTACAGCAATTTACGGGGTCGGCAGATGTTGAAAATTCTGTCAATGTAGGCGAAAATGTCGACCATCATCTCGTCCTCGTTCTGGGGTGCCGTCTTGTTTTCCGGGTGGCAACACGGGTGAATGATGCCGTTCATGTCGAGGTACAGGTTGTCGAATTCGACATCGTTCGGGTTTTTCTGACTGGAGTCAACTGGGGTTACAACACCGTCTACTTCTTTGCCTTTCTCCTCCACGCAGTGAACAACAATCGACGTATACTTGCGGCTTAGCCATCTGAAAAAGGCGGGGACTCCCATAACTTTTCAAATAAAAATAAAAATATGTAATAGGATTAAAAAAAAAGCAGAGCTATTAAAACACAAGACTCACGTTGTGGCTTGTGTTAATTCAATATGGCCGTCACCAACTTCCTGTTAGCATCTCATTAAATACACTTCCGTTTAATCTCGAACCAAAGTCTCTTACACTTTAAAACAGTGTTTTAATAAGTTTTATTTAATTGTAAATAATGAAAATAAGCAAATTTCGTAATTCAAAAGCTATTGAAATAAATTCATCCCAAGAAATAATAATTACAGTTCAAATATAAACACGGGCCTGACCGTTAAAACTGGCTTTTCTTTTTTGTTTTGTCCACCTCGTTCTCGTTTATGTCAACTACATTGTTTAATGTTTATGTTTACATAATAGAAATTCGTTGAATATATAACGGATTGTTACGTGCGGATAGTTTTAAAAATTCATAATTTTAAAAGATGATTGCGTTTCTATATTCGCGCGCTCGCCTTAATGCTATTCGTTAAAGCATTGATTTAATATTAAATTTAAATTTAAATCTTGTTTCGGAGAGAATTAAGACAATTGGAGTTACTTCCCTTTAGTCGTTCTGTTTTGAAACAAAATAAATACACATGGTTTTGTTTGTAAATTTTTATTAGTTATTATTTATTTATTAGTTTATTCGTAAACTTCAACTTTTTATTTATTTATTTATTTATTTATTACTGACAATTTTTAATAAAATATTTGTGAATAATTATGATTGAAAGGTTAATATCGAGCTAGGAAAATCTAAATAATACCCACGTTTGTTGATTTACGGCGCAGTATAAACCTCAAGGCCAAAGTCAAGAAGGAAACGATTATTTTTAATTAAAGTGCTACTTAACTCTTTAAATAAATGGGGGAGTAAAGGAACGGTTTATTGCCCACTGCCTGGGGCGCCACTGAAAGGGAATGCCTACGGAATCTAAGCAATTTTTAAAACCGCTCCGCAGGAATTTCGATTACTTCGTTGTACCTCTCTACACTAAACCGACATTTTAGCCTCGTCGGAGGCCAAAATAAATTACTACTTAACTTTTTAAATTAAAATACAACAAAAATTAAAGTAAAAAAAAAGCGAAAAAACATGTAACATTTCTTAATCACGTTTGTATAGTATCATTAACTTAGAAACTTGACGTTTTTATTCTCGGTATTTTTGTTTTGAAAATAAATGAATACCTGGAAAGAAAACTAAATCCACCAATCTTTACAGTATAAATTTTTTTTTTTTTTAGTTTCTTTTTAATTTTCAGATTTTCGGTACTTATTTTCTTCCAAAATCTTTCTGTTGAATTTTTTTTATTCACACCTTCGGTATTTTGTCTTTTTATTTATACAGAAATTAGTTTGAATTATATATAAAATAAACAGTCAGCACTGATATTTTGCGCACCAAAAATAAGGAGGGGTTAAAGTTAAGTGACTTGAAAAAATCAGAGTTTTGAAATAAGATTTTTTTAAAGTTTTGAAATAAAAATCAGAAAGTTTTGAAATAAAATAACTGATACATTATAGGATTTATACATTGATAAATCAACACTGAAAATTTCATTAAAATCGGATAATTCCCTGATTTTTCTCTGAATGTTTGAAATGAGGCTTGATGATTTAGTATTATCTGTACAAATAACAATGAAGATGGGGACAATAGTCCGAATAACGCAGATAATCCCTGATTTTTGGTAAATTATTTTCAATCAGAGGTCTTGATTTGATTTTGTAAAATACGTCAATGCTTGGTACCTGGTGTACTGCACATACTTCAATGAAATTTTAAACATTTTTTTTTATTGTTATCATATTCTTTCATTTGGGAGTTAGGGAATCCTCATAACGTAATGGCTAAAAACTTACAGAAAAAAAAACTTTAGTGAAAGAGAAATGAGACAAGTTTTATTTCTAAAATCAAAACAAAACAAACCCCTTTTCATTATGCGGTCAGTCTTGTTTTATATACAGAGTGATTGTAAAGTAAGTCCCTTCCCTATTTTAAAAATCTTACAATTTATTTCTGAATCATTATTTTTACAAAAATGAATATATGAGAAGAATATACATAACAAAGAGTTTTGTTTAAAATTCCATATTGGCACTAAAATTCACCTCCAGCCTCTCAAGCTGCTCGGGAATCACATCAACTGATCTTGTCAGGAACTCTTATGGAATGGCAGAAATAAATTCTCATATACATCCTTCAAATTTTTCTGAAGTCATTGGTGTTGTAGAGTAGACTTGTTCCTTCAAACAACCTCCAAGAAAAAAGTCGCAGGGTGTTAAATCGGGGCTTCCATGAACAAAAATAGCAAAATAAGGAAGGCAACTCCACCTATAACAATGCAAATTTAATTGGCATAGATTAAAGAATTGAGAAAAATGTAACTGCATATAAAAAAAATTAAAATAGTTTAAAATAGGGAATTACTTTTCAATCAGCCTGTATTTTAAGGAACATACATTAAAGAATTGAGAAAAATGTAACTGCATATAAAAGAATTATAAATAGTTTAAAATAGGGAGTTACTTTTCAATCAGCCTGTATATTAAGGAACATACATTAAAGAATTGAGAAAAATGTAACTGCATATAAAAACAATTATTAATAGTTTAAAATAGGAAGTTACTTTTCAATCAGCCTGTATATTAAGGAACATACATTAAAGAATTGAGAAAAATGTAACTGCATATAAAAACAATTATTAATAGTTTAAAATAGGAAGTTACTTTTCAATCAGCCTGTATATTAAGGAACATACATTAAAGAATTGAGAAAAATGTAACTGCATATAAAAGAATTATAAATAGTTTAGACTAGGGAGTTACTTTTCAATCAGCCTGTATATTAAGGAACATGCATTAAAGAATTGAGAAAAATGTAACTGCATATAAAAAGTTATAAATAATTTAAAATAGGGAGTTACTTTTCAATCACCCTGTATATTAAGGAACATACATTAAAGAATTGAGAAAAATGTAACTGCATATAAAAGAATTATAAATAGTTTAAAATAGGGAGTAACTTTTCAATCACCCTGTATATTAAGGAACATGCATTAAAGAATTGAGAAAAATGTAACTGCATATAAAAAGTTATAAATATTTAAAATAGTGAGTTACTTTCAATCAGCCTGTATATTAAGGAACATACATTAAAGAATTGAGAAAAATGTAACTGCATATAAAAGAATTATAAATTGTTTAAAATAGGAGTTACTTTTCAATCAGCCTGTATATTAAGGAACATACATTAAAGAATTGAGAAAAATGTAACTGCATATAAAAGAATTATAAATAGTTTAAAATAGGGAGTTACTTTTCAATCAGCCTGTATATTAAGGAACATACATTAAAGAATTGAGAAAAATGTAACTGCATAAAAGAATTATAAATAGTTTAAAATAGGAGTTACTTTTCAATCAGCCTGTATATTAAGAAACATACATTAAAGAATTGAGAAAAATGTAACTGCATATAAAAACAATTATAAATAGTTTAAAATAGGAGTTACTTTTCAATCAGCCTGTATATTAAGAAACATACATTAAAGAATTGAGAAAAATGTAACTGCATATAAAAACAATTATAAATAGTTTAAAATAGGGAGTTACTTTTCAATCAGCCTGTATATTAAGAAACATACATTAAAGAATTGAGAAAAATGTAACTGCATATAAAAACAATTATAAATAGTTTAAAATAGGGAGTTACTTTTCAATCACCCTGTATATTAAGGAACATGCATTAAAGAATTGAGAAAAATATAACTGCATATAAAAACAACTATAAATACCATATTTGACGGCATATAAGACGCACGGGCACCCCAAGTTCAGCAGGTCAGATTCAGGAAAAAAAGTTTTTAGTGTATTTAAGCATATATTGTTGAAGACAGTCTAGCTGTGCATTACACAAGCAGAAACATAGCTGTATAAAAGCTGTATAAAATTACTGAGGGTAAGCTGGGTTAGTGAGCATCATAGAGAAGATTAGCGTAGGCGTATGGGAGGTCTCAAACTTCACCTATGATGTATAAGATGCAGGGCAATTTTTTGAGTCAAAATTTTGGAAAAAAAGTGCATCCTATATGCTGTCAAAGATGGTATTTAAAAAAAGAGAGTTACTTTTCAATCACCCTTTAGACACACAGCAACAAAAGGTGAGAGTCCCAGGAGTGTAATGGTTAATGAGCTACGGGTAAGCTGGAACACCAGTCGTGCAATTACGTTCACTTTCGGACTTTGGGAAAGGAATGAACCCTCTCATACCCAACAGCTATTGTTTATACAACAGAGAAAACTCAGTTTAAATGTTTAGCCCCCACCATTTTTAAACAGAACAAATATTGATGTATAATTATTTCACCAATAATCTAAAAGTAAATCATATTTCATATACAACAGAGTAATCAAAAATATCTGAAAAATTTTTTTTCTATTTTTTATCAAATCTAATTTTCAGATTTTGTGTATTTATTTTCTTACAAAATCTTTCATTGAAATTTTTTTTTCTATTCACACCTTCAATCTTTTGTCTTTTTATTTATACAGAAATTATTTTCAATTATATATAACCCCACCGATATTTTGTGCCCCCAAAATAAGGGGTGGGGGTCAAAGTTAAGTGACCTGAAAAAAATCAAAATGTTCTTAAATAAAATAATTGATACATTACTGCTCACGTGACTTTCGGAAAATTTTTTTTTTTTCACACTCAGAATTGCGGAGGCATGGAATAAGCTGCCCGTGTCTGTTGTAGGATGCCGAAACACTGAATCTTTCAAAGCCTCCATGCTTCCTGTAGTCCGCTGACACTATACCTGATGCCTCTCTCCACAGTAATAATATACATGTATGTGTACAGTGCTCAGGTGCACCACAACTCATCAAAGTCTCATGTCAAGTACACAGACTAATGTATTAGTGTCAGGAACATGAACAGTGTACAGTAATAATATACATCTATGTGTACAGGGCTCAGGTGCACCACAACTCATCAAAGTCTCATGTCAAGTACACAGAATAATGTATTAATGTCAGGAACATGAACAGTTTACAGTAATAATATACATGTATGTGTACAGTGCTCAGGTGCACCACAATTCATCAAAGTCTCATGTCAAGTACACAGAATAATGTATTAGTGTCAGGAACATGAACAGTGTACAGTAATAATATACATCTATGTGTACAGGGCTCAGGTGCACCACAACTCATCAAAGTCTCATGTCAAGTACACAGAATAATGTATTAGTGTCAGGAACATGAACAGTTTACAGTAATAATATACATGTATGTGTACAGTGCTCAGGTGCACCACAACTCATCAAAGTCTCATGTCAAGTACACAGAATAATGTATTAGTGTCAGGAACATGAACAGTTTACAGTAATAATATACATGTATGTGTACAGTGCTCAGGTGCACCACAACTCATCAAAGTCTCATGTCAAGTACACAAAATAATATATTAGTGCCAGGAACATGAACAGTTTACAGTAGTAATATGCATGTATGTGTGTGCGTGTGTGCATATGTATGTGGAGAGTGGCATCAGGTACAGTGTCGGTGGACTACAGGAAGCATGGAGGCTTTGAAAGATTCAGTGTTTCAGCGGCCTACAACAGACACGGGCAGTTTATTCCATGTCTCCACAATTTTGAGCGTGAAGAAATGTTTCCGAAAGTCACGTGAGCAATGCTGTTTTCTGTCTTTGCTGAGGTGGAGTGCCATACCTACCATCAGCTCGAGATGCTTTACTGCACAGATCAGATTATGAAAGGTGGCTACTCATGTACTGAGATAGTGACGACTGGTATTGAACCCAGAACCTTGTGATTCCAAAGCAGACACTCTATTGACTGAACTAAAAACTTATGTATAACACCCACATTTTTTCCAGATTACTAAGCTTAAAAGTTAGTTTGATTTGTTTTGTTTTGTTTTACGGCATATCAACCTCAGTGGGTCATTTAATGCTGATAAAGTTTTGAAATAAATTAATTCTTAATGCATAATACAATTTTGTTTATCAACTCATGTTTTTTTATTTAACCCATAGATGGGACCCTAACAGGTACTACCACTCCGGGTCAGAGTGGACCAGGGAGCAATGGTGATGAAGGGGTGCTCCACATTCCCCAAACCTCCAAAACTGGAACCTCACCATCAGATAGAGTTTAATGTCATTCCCAGGAGATGTAGACCCTCAGCCACCGCCTTCTAGCACCCATATGATAAAAAGGGGTTGGGGCTTGCCATAAGAGCAATAGGGTTGGGGCAATCATATAGGTGCTAGGGCTTGACGTGACCAGCTGATTGATCGGAGGGGGCCTCTCCAACCGCCCGTTTAGCCCAAGATAGGGCCAAAGTGGAGTATTGCAAGTCATGAATTGCTCATCCATCTGGGTTCTATCCTTAAGCATCACGGGTCACCACCCACGGCCAACAGGTGGCCCCATTGGAGGAGTCTTACCCCTCTGCAGAGGTGCAGTCGGTGCATTCTAACGCCCCAGCCGACAGGGCGGTTAATTGAAGTGAAGTGTAATGGTTAGAATCCCCCACCTGTCAACCTGGCAGTCAGGGTTCAAATCACACACAGAGCAGTCTCCTGTCTATAACTCTGCTGATGAGGCATATTATAAAGAAATCTGAGGTAGGGGTTATCGTCCTTGTCTACGAGCCTCTCTATCGAACCAACCAATCACGAGCCAGCATACTTCGGCGGCAAAGCCGAAGAGGCAAATTCTTTCCCCCTCTTTCTGATTCAGCCCTCAACGGAGTCAGACCTCTAAAAAAAAGGGTCTCTCTCATATCCAGCAGAACTATCAGATGGCCGGAGCTAAGGGACTTCGATAACTAACCCTACCTCAGGATTTCAGCTAAGTGGACAAATTGTAAACATTTCTCCGCAGACAAACCAAAAAGTCTGCAACCCTATTGTTTTATGTCTGGAATACATGTCTTTTATTCCAATTCTAAGTTGTTTGGTTTTATTCTTTAACTCTTAACCTGTCTGTCACCACATTCGTGGTTAATTCTTCATATTTTGCAGACTTTTGTTAAAAGTCTAATTCTTTATAATATGCTGAAATGTACATACAGAGATTGACTTTTCTCGATTTGTTTACGCCTTTACATTTGAACTGATATGCTCGCCTAATTCATTAATTACCAACTAATTAATTTTCAATTAGACATGAAAGATGTACAATAATATGTGCCTCCAATCCTTTACATCATTACTCAAACTGTGGAGAGTTTCAGGCTGATTTCTGATTTAGGTCAGAAAATTAAAACGGAAACTTTTTTGGTGGTACCCAATGACAGTTTAACTACAGTCTATGAATTAACATTTTGCGAATTGGGTTACAGTTTTAGGGGATTAAGTTTGTTTTTAATTACGTATTGCTTAAAAAAAATAAACAACAAAAACACAAATTACTATACATTTAATGTTGAAAAATATTTTTTAAAACTAATTTTAATTGAAATTATACATTGCAATACTAACACAAACAACTGTCTCAATAATAGATTCAATAATTAATTTCAATGGTTAATTAAATGTATAGTAATTTGTTTTTTTTTTTGTTGTTTATTTGCAGTCCATAACTTGCAATACTTAACTTTGGCCCTTTCTTGGGCTAGACGGGCGATCGGATCTATATGATTTTCCCAACCCTATTGCCCTTATGGCAAGCCCCAACCCTTTTTATCATATGGGTGCTAGAAGGCGGTGACTGAGGGTCTATATGTCCTGGGAATGAAGTTAAACTCTATCTGATGGTGAGGTTCCAGTTCTGGAGGTTTGGGGAATGTTGAGCACCCCTTCATCACCATTGCTCCCTGGTCAACTCTGACCTGGAGTGGTAGTACCTGTTAGGGTCCCATCTATGGGTTAAATAGAAAAACATGAGTTTATAAACAAAATTGTATTAAACATTAAAAATGAAATTATTTCAAAACTTTGTCGGCATTAAACATTTTTGAATACCAAATTACCACTAGAAGTATTCGGCATAAAATAACCCAAGGGGTTGCCATGCCGTAAAACCCAACCAACCAATCACTTCAATTAAGCACTTATTCTCCCAAATCATCGGCTATCACCATCTCAAACGGACTATAAGTCTGTTCGTTTACTTCCATCTTTCTTGTATAATACGCACTGACTTTACAGAATTTGTAGCAGCTGAATCTAGCCTAAATTTCACATTTTTTTTAACATTTATCAGGTTTGTATAAACTAAAAATAAGAATCTCTATAACTTGCAATATGTTTTTAAAGATAAAAATCTTTCAGAGTATTTAGAGAGAAAGCACGGACATTTTTCACATAGAATGCAAACCAGCTTTCTGCCAAAATAAACTGACACTAGGAGAAACAAAATTATAAACAAACACACATTTCCAGTGGCGGGAAAATAGGGGTCAGGAAAAGGTAGATGCCTCAGGGCACAGCTTCAGGGATGGCAGAAAATCAAATTAACCCAAAAGCTTTTGCGTTGCTATAGCATTGAAATATATATATACTATATATATACTCCTTAATGATATATGCATAGAATTTGAAAGTGGGTGGGTAGATAAAACTTTGAAAAATTTTAATTACCCTACACTACTTACTAAAAATGATAGGCTATGCCAATTCATTATGTAACAGATCTAAAGAGCATGAAATAATAATATTACACTCCTTGCTAAAAATCATAGGCTATGCCTTTTCATTATGTAAGAGATCTACATAAAGAGCATAAAACAATAACATTACACAACTTGCTAAAAATGATAGGCTATGCCTATTCATTATGTACCAGATCTACATAAAGAACAAAAATGTAAAAAGTATAATAATCTTTACTAGCAGGACCTATGGATATACCAAAGTATGATAATTTACTTATTACAACATTTTGATATGTTTACTTAACAGCTATTGCTAAATAGTTCAATACTAGCAGGACCTGTGGATATACCACAGTATGATAATTTAATTATTACATTTGACATGTTTACTTGAGAGCTATTGCCAAATAGTTCAATAAGTATAATAATCTTGATTTTAACTCTCTTTATTAGCAGAACCTGTGGATATACCACAGTATGATAATTTAATTATTACAACATTTGATATGTTTACTTAAGAGCTATTGAAATACTTCAATATGTAAAAAGTATAATAATCTTGATTTAACCCCCTCTTTACTTTCTTTTCATCTTTTCATTATGTTCGATTGAAACATTATCACTCCCTCTCTCCATCTTTCCCCTACTCTTTCTTGCTTTCTTATTATTGTTACATACTCATACACGTATACCTATGTTGGGTATATACACAAGTGTTCTTTTACTGGAGAGAGGGGAGAGAGATAGACATAGGTAGACAAAGAGATGCATATGCATTTTGCATAACTTACTTCTTTGGCCATTTGGTGATCTCTAGTCGTTTCTATTCTTTCTCTCCATGTTGAATTCTATTTCTAGATTCTTGTTGGCTGTTCGTCTTTGATGCATTCCTTCTTCTTGGTCAGTCTTTTTGCCAAGACATTCATCAAGCAACAACACCATATTATTTCTTTAAACTTTTATTTACTTAACTAAAATTCTTCTTCTAACTAACACAACGCGCATGTGCATAATGAGCCCATGCTTCTCATCGGACATCCAAGCAGGTATTGCTGGGTTAACTCGGTCCCACGTGACTTCACGTACTTCGCGGGCTTTCTGTAATTTTCCATGGAAAGTCCCGCCCATGATATGAAAAGGGCCATCTCTTCAGAAATACAGGGGGTTGACAATACCATTTTTAGATATACTTATAAACAATAACATTTTAGAATTTAAAGTTTATCATAAGAATACCAACAAAAATGACTACATCCATTTTTATTCCCACCATAACAATAAGATAAAAAGTGGTATCATGATTGGTTTCTTTCTTCGAGCACTTAGGATATGCGATAAGAAATATTTAGAAGAAGAATTTAATATTATTGAAAAGTCTTTTCTTAAATTACAATACCCTTTAAACTTCATACATACACACATTATATATATATATATATATATATATATACACACCCACATTATATATATATATATTATATATACACACCCAAATTATATATATATATATATATATATATATATATAACACACACATTATATATATATATATATATATACACAACCACATATATATATATACACATATATATATATACACACCCACATTATATATATATATATATATATAACAAAAGAGTAAAAAAACAAAATCCAAAGCTTTTTTATTTTTATTTTTTTTTTTACATTTAATTTTCAGTACTTATTTTCTACAAGACATGCTTCTGTAAAATATTTTTTTCTTCTATTAACGGTCTTTTGTCTTTTTTATTCAGTGTAACAGGTCCTTTTCCTTCCCTTTCTTTATAATGATCTAATTATTGCATATTTCCTCAGTTGGATATTTTAGGAAAAGTCCAAAAAATTTTTGCCTGATGAAAATAAAATACAATAAGATAAAAAGTGGTCAAAATGTCGTTTGGGGTGTTGGCCCTTCTTTTTCTTTTTTCTTTTTTTGTAGAGTTTGATGAAGTAAGAATGCAAAATAAAAGTATTAGAATTTGCAAAATAAGAGTATTTACCTTATTTTGCAAATTCTAATATCGTTGGAGCCCTTGTGTGTGTGTGTGTGTGTGTGTGTATGTGTGTGTGCTAATGACGAAATGATCGCATGACTTGTACACTTTTTGGAACATCAATGTTTTTCGTTTTGAATTTATATTATTTTCTACTTCTCTCTCGATGAGTCCGGATTAAAAACCAGCTCTGAAGATGATTTTTATAAATCGAAATGTTCAATATTAGCTATGAATATGATATAAAATATTTTCATTCTAACAGCATTGTGTGTTTTCATATCCTTTTATCTATACTTATATATATATATATATATATATATATATATATATATATATATATTATCATACTAAAGCCGAGTGAATCAATAATTGTTTTCTAAAGGCTTTTTTCCTGTTTAGTTTAATGACACAAAATACATACTAAAATATTCCTTAGTCCTAGGATTGAGTTATGTTTGATTAGAATTCAATTTTAATTGGTTCTAAATAAATACATAAATAATAAATCTAAATAAATCTAAATACATTTAGATATACAAAAAAAATTCGTTAAAATCTGATTATTTCAACCCAGAAAAGTTAAACAATTTATTCTATTCAAATAAAACCAATAAGTTATATCAAAAGTAGAATTTAAATTGAAATTATATACCGGGCCCCACCCCCCAACAGTTCAGACAAGTTCCATTTACCTCATTAATTGAAATACTTCAGTAAAAATATTATTAAACTTTTTTTTTTTCTGTTATCAACAGAACAAAGAGTGAACTGCTGGGAACAAATTAAGGTATATTAAGATTATTTACGGGGGATCGTTTGGAGCTCTTATTCTCCGGTAGTAGTGGTTATTATTTGGACAAAAGAAGAAAACAAACACGAATATAAATTACAGACACATATATTATCAAAAGTACCAGAAATTGTTGCAAATTTTAATGGCATTTGCTACCAGACTTATCTGAGAGGTGCAATAAAAAGTTCTTGGTGAACAGTGCTAGAAAGGTGTTCTACTCACTGATTTTGGAATGCTGTTAAAACACTTCGTCTTGGTTGGTTCTCGTCCGATAAGTGAAGTAGGGGATGCTTTTTAGAAGCTATTCGCCTGGTAAAAATTGTGCCCTTTTTGGTGGGAATTTAGTACGTCAGCCTTCTGTTAGTTTGTTATTGTGACAGCCTTAGAAAGTTTGCTGTTACAATGCCTTAGAAAGTTTGCTGTTTATGGGCGAGGTGGCTGGGGCCTTTGATGACGTGACTCCTCAGGCTGACAATCTCCAGACAAGTGAAAGTGTAGGAGTACTTATTTTTGCAATTCCCTTCGGTAACTGCTCCCTGATAAGTGATGGGCTTTGATTCTCATGCCAACCTCCTGTTGGCGATTCTCCCCCTAGCGGCAGGGGGAGATAATTCACTATCGGATTTCTGATAGAAGGGATTGATTAAAAAAACTTTTTGCAAACTTTTTTTTTCCATATCAAATCATACAGAAAAAAGTAAAATTGTCAATTTTTCTGAAATTTTGTAAAGTTAGACATTCCCCAAAATCTGAGCTTCCAATTCCAAAAATTGGTGGGGTCATGTCAATTTTAAGCTCTCCAAATTCAGTGCGGTTGGCAAAAAATGGCGACTTTTTGTAATCTATTTTTGTCTGTAAAATGAGTTCTAGTGCTTCCCTACTCCTCAAAATTAGTATATAAAATTATTTTTACCCAAGAAATCCAAAATTGCTATCAATAAAGTCTGAAAGTCAACCAATTTTAAGTTATTGATGATTTTTTATTTTTTCATAGTGTTACATAATCTATGCAGTTGCATAAGATTATTGTCAATCCCCTGTATTTCTAAAGGGATGGCCCTTTTCATATCACGGGTGAGACTTTCCATGGAATTGTACAGAAAGCCCGCGAAATATGTGAAGTCACGTGGGACCTGGTTGGGTCCTCAGATTCAGTTTGGACGTCGGGCAGAGATGTACTGCCTTAACTGGAACTCAACTGCATACGCGCGCTATGTTAGTCAGATGTTTAGTTACATGAAATGTTTAGTTAAGTAAATAAAAGCTTAAGAAAATAACACGGTTTTGTGATTAATGAATGTCTTGGTAACAAGACTGATTAGAAAAAGAAATGAGTTAAGTGCGACCGACCACCAAGACAAAGTCCGCAAGACGAAGTCCAGACGCTAGAAGAGACGCTAGAAGAACTTCAGATATCAAAGACGCCAGAAGAAGAATAAAAGTAAGAAAGTAAGTAAAGAGGTATGCAACAATAGGAAGATTAATATCCAAATGTGGCATTGAATCTAAGACAAATTTTTTTCTATTATTATTTCAAATCTTTAATATAAGTAAAGTAAAGTCGACGGGGCGGCCTTAAGTCGGTATCAGCCAGTCAGGGAGGGAGTCTATCTCCTTTTCAATAGCGCTAGACCAAGAAGATTGTTTTTTAGCATCTGAGGTGGAGCGCCACACCTACCATCAGCTCCTTACTTTACCGCACAGATCCCTGTGCTACTCATATGCTGAGTTGGTGAGGACAGGTATCGAACTAGGAACCTTGTGGTTTCTAGCCGAACGCTCTACCGACTGTGCTAACCCGGCCCATCTTTAATATAATTGAACATTATTTGCACCAAATTGATCTTGCTATGAATAAATAAAAAACCATCAGTAACTTAAAACTGGTTGACTTTTAGACTTTTTTTTGATAGCATTTTCTGATTCCTGGGGCTAAAATGCTTTTATAAACCAATTTTGAGTAGTAGGGAAGCTCGAGAACTTTTACAGACAAAAATAGATTACAAAAAGTCGCCATTTTTCATGACCCCCCCCCCTTCAAATTTTTTGAGAGATTACTATCTTTTGACCCTTGAAGGCTGATAGTAATTACCTTCTACCACCAGGATAAAGCAACTAAGGGAGCTAACAACTAAATGCAACATTGATACCAACAGCCGAAAGGCTGTTAGCAGGATTAACTTTTTGCAACCCTAACCTAACTCTACCAAACCTCACCAAACTAACTAACGAGATATTTAACTACGGCTAGACCTTTTACGGTGCTGTGAAACTAAACTAATTACGGCTATACCTTCGAACGGTGCTGTGAGACGACCTGTTCTGCGCTCTGCACCTTCAATGCACGATGTCTAGAACCCCAAATGTTGTGATATTCTGTGCTGGCCGATTTTAGGGCATGAGTCAGAAAACAGGGTCACAAGGTGATATGTCTGGGTTAAGGGATATATTCTGAAGTTTGTATTTGGTATATTATCGCAGTGGTAATTGGTACATCAATAGTAATCCGTCTGTCATGGTGTTGTCTAGCGAGTAAGTTATCTTGTAAGCATAAGGTGCCTGTACTAACACAGTGTTGACTATTTATACATGACACTGTCCAATCAGATTATAGTGAGGGAGCACCAAGGTATTTACATATTAGCTGTCGTAGTGTCGTCTAGCGAGTAAGTTTAGTTTGTCAGCATAAGGTGCCTGTACTAACTGTTACATTCGTCTACGCAAGCGTGTGATACGCCGGATTTTAATTCCTCTGAGAAACCAACAATAATTGAGAGA
Organism: Doryteuthis pealeii; assembly: GCA_023376005.1. NCBI lineage: Eukaryota > Metazoa > Mollusca > Cephalopoda > Myopsida > Loliginidae > Doryteuthis > Doryteuthis pealeii. Next base: position 54,867,592 of record CM042176.1, read on the forward strand.
AAATACATATATGAATTTTGACAGAAAGAATAATACCAAAAACAAAAATATATTTTAATAATTTATAACTTAATTTATTCATTCTTAGGTAATATTTTCTTTTTTTTTTTTGTTCAGTCAAAAAAAATAGGAAGAAGAAGCGGGAGAATCAAAAATGTCCAACATATGGGGATAGTGAGAGATAGAGGTTTTTCTTGGAAAAATACAGTCCAGCTTTTACTTATCTGTTTCAGTTTCTTGTTTTTGTTTGTTTGTTTTCAATTCTTCATATAATTTTTCTTTTGTTTCTTTTACTTATTTCGTAATATTCTGTTTTATTTCTCTTCATTAATTTTGAAGATGCGTGTTTCGCGTAGAAGGTCCTCACTTGGCAAATTTTCTTTTCCAACTGTTGAAACACTGGACCATTAAATCTTGGGACGCTAAATTTTTTTAAACGTTCAAAATTCTAACTCCTTTTTTGTGAATTATCTCCCTTTCATCACCGAATGTAAATAAAGGGTTAATTCCTTTATTTATGTGTATTTTTTCTTCTTTTATTTATTATTCTTAATTCAGCAAATACGTGACATAACACAGTGTCGACTATTTATACATGACACTGTCCAATCAGATTATAGTGAGGGGGCACCAAGGTATTTACATATTCATTATATCACAAGGATTAAAAAAAACAAACAACAACTACAAGTGTTTGTAAACAAGACGCGGATGGAAGAAGGGGGTCTGTGATACTTTAGAAATCTATCTCAAGTGGCTGGCTACTGACTTCACTTGTGGATTCGGGGCTAACTACTTCTACCGACATTAACACCTCTAGGGCCCGGGGTTGACTGCCTCAGTGCTGGAGTTTAGCTGTATTTATGTCAAACTCTCCTTCCCCACCCATCTTCTCCGGACCACACAGATGGCCAGTACTTAAATCGAATCGCCGACTTCTAGTCGTCATTAACCCTTAAAATTAAAGTAATTAAATCTTTTTCCAGACGTAGTGTCTTCAATACATCGACCATTAATTTTTTCAAAAGAGATTTTCTCATAGAAATAGCCCCTTTGCTTTTAATACCTGGGTGCATAAGATATTATCACTAAGTAGCCTAACTTCATGGTGGTCGTACAGATCTCTTAAACTTTATGGCCTAATCTTTGGAATCGTAAAAAGGTCAACCACCCACCCCTTTTACTTATGCCTGGCTTTAACCTATTCTCTTTATTTATTTATTTATTTATTCTGACCATGTTCGTCTTCAATCATAGTATCACAATGCTGTTACCAAACCAAACCAAACCAACTTCACTACTAATTACGGCTATACCACACTTTGGTGCTGTTAACTGAACTTGAACTCTTAACTAAACTTCCTGGTCGCTTGTCTGACCTAAACAACGAAAATTCTCCAAACATTACCTCTTGTATCCTTTATCAGAAATTGGGTTATCTGCCCCTATTAGTTCCTGGAATCAGAGGCCAGGGGCAGACCCCTAAGATTCAGCAGAACAGATACGGCAGGCACTAGGAGAAGAACAGAGTCCGCACCCGTGCGAGAAACATGTCAACTCCGACAAGCAGACATAACAGAATCACAGCGACCTTACCGGACAACACCGAGACATTGCTGAGACCACAAGATAAGTGTCTTTGTACTTTTGCATTACCTATATATATCCCGCCGAGAGAAATTCTCTGGCAACCTCTTACAGACATTTACACAATTGTATACTCACACATTTAATACCAAAACCAATAAATTGTTAACCCAAATATAAACTTTATATTTGCCTTGTCTCCTTTCCTTTATGGCAGAGATACTAATTCACTCCAGTATTTCTGTTACCTTTTGTATATGTATTAAAACTGTTGCATCATATTGTTGTATCGCTCGTTCCTTCCATTTCTCACTGCATCCCCTATAAAGATTTAACCACGAATGGTGACAGACAGGTCAAGAGTTAAGAATAAAACGAACAACTTGAAATAGGAATAAAGGACGTGTATTACAGAATATATATATATAACAATAAGGTTGCAAACTTTTAGTGCGTCTGCACAAATGTATATAATTTGTAAAAAATTTAGCTAACTCCTGAGGTAGGGTGAATTATCGGATCCCCTGCTACGGCTTATCTGTCGTAATACTGGATATGAGAGATGTTCAATTTGTGGTCTGTCTTTGATGCTGGTTGAGCAGAAAAAGGAAGAGTTTCCTACTTTGGGTTTACCGCCAAAGTATTCTAGCTTGTGATTGGTTGTTTTGAAACAGAGGCTCGTTGACAAGGACGATAACCCCCATACCTCAGAATTCTCAATACCCCTTCTTTAACTTTGTTAATTTTTATAGGAAAGCTAAAAATTAACATAACTCCGCCAATTCTTTGAATTGGAAGCTCAAATTTTGGGGATTGTCTAACTTTAACATAGTCCACACCTGGAAAAAATTCAGAAAAATTGAAGAGGATGGGTGGCATGGCCTGGTTTGATTTTAGTTTTGTTTTACGGTATATCAACCACGGTGGGTCATTTAATGCCGACAAAGTTTTGAAATAAATTCATTCTTAATGCAAAATACAATTTTTTTTATAAACTCGTGTTTTTCTATTTAACCCATGGGACCCTAACAGGTACTACCACTCCGGTCCGAGTGGACCAGGGAGCAATGGTGATGAAGGGGTGCTCCACATTCCCCAAACCTCCAGAACTGGAACCTCACCATCAGATAGAGTTTAACGTCATTCCCAGGACATGTAGACCCTCAGTCACCGCTTTCTAGCACCCATATGATAAAAAGGGGTTGGGGCTTGCCATAAGGGCAATAGGGTTGGGAAAATCATCTAGGTGCTAGGGCTTGACATGACCAGCCGATTGATCGGAGGGGGCCTCTCCGACCGCCTGTCTAGCCTAAGTAAGGCTCTAAGTGGAGTGTTGCAGGTCATTAACTGCTCATCCACCTGGGTTCTATCCTTAAGCATCACGGGTCGCCACCCACGGCCAATAGGTGGCCCCATTGGGGGATTCTTATCCTTCTGCAGAGGTGCAGTCGGTGCATTCTAACGCCCCACCGACAGGGCGGGGCACGGCCTGGAGGATTTGGCATAAAATTACCCAAGTAAATATAATGAGTCAACCCCCACCCCCCAAAGAAAATAATAATATATCATGTGATGAAGAGAGGACATGTTGGATCATGTTAAATAAGATTCAAGTTTCACATTGTCAAAAATAAAACTCAGCGTTGTTATTTTAAGGGAATTAAGTGTAGCAAGATGGGGATTATCCTGAGCGAGAACTACTATATTAGAAAAGAGAGGAAGAAGAAATAAGAGTAAGTAAAGGTTTAAAAAAATAGTGATGAGCACAAAACAGTTGTCGTGATTTTGACTGGAGAATTGAATGTCAACCGAAAATTTCGGGTGTTGACCGGAACCGGAAGTCACGTGGTGACGTGGAACGACAAAGAAAAATATTGTCCTCTTTTTGCTTTCCGACGTCGTAGGGTACGGACCTTGGGTCCCTTGTGTGGGATCAGTAATTTAACAGTGTCCTCTCTCTCTCTCTTTCTCTCTGCCTTTCCTCCTCTCCGATACAACCCATGAGACGAGCCTAACCTGGAAATAAAAGCTAAGCAGCTTGTGACGATATATTTCTCGCGCTTGTACTTTTTTGATTGACAAGATGACCGCCACGTGGAGAACACCTTTTTAGTGTCGTGAATTTGGAGGCACATTGACAAGACCCGCTATACAAAATATAAAGCTATTAGAACATTACGTATATATCTGTTTTGGTACGGTGAATATATCGCTACCGCCACGTTACATAAGATTATAAACTTATCTAGTCTTATACTGAAATAAACTGAAAATTACTATTCGCTGGTAATTTACTTTCCTGGTAATACTAACCTGGTAATAGTAATACGCTGGTAATACTTACCTGGCCCAGACCATGGGGTTCAGTGAGCTCCGGCCTCTGGACCGTTGAAGTAATTAAACAGCGTTGATCCCAGGGGGCCACCCACGTCCCCCAGGCAACACATGCTCGCTTGATTTAAAGGGGCAGGGCTGGGTTTATTGCCCAGTGCCTGAGATGCCCCCTTCAGGAGGAATACCGTCGGGATCAACGCATTTTTTTCATCTACCACCCCATGAGCTTCGGCTCGTGGGTGGGCCCTCATTAAAATGTCCTTGTGTCACACCTGTATACGTGGTAAAGTAAAAGTAAAGTCGTTGGGGTGGTCTAATGTCGGTATCAGCCATATAGCAAGGGAGTCTATCCCCTTTTCACTAGCGCTAGACCAATGAGATTATTTTAGAGTCTGAGGTGGAGCACAACACATACCATCAGCTCCTTACTTTACCGCACAGATCTCTGTGCTACTCAAATGCTGAGTTGGCGAGGGCGGGTATCGAACTAGGAACCTTGTGGTTTTCTAGCCCAACGCTCTATCGACTGAGCTAACCCGGCCCTTGTATACGTGGAGTACGTGGTAAATACCTACTTCTTATTATTTGCTGGTAATTTTGTTGAGTATTTAACGAGATTTCTATTTCTGAGTAACAATAAAAAAAATTTAGAAAATCTTAAAACAGTCTACTTTTGCAGTTCGGAGGTGAAAAAAGTGTATAACTGAATCACTACGCAACAACTTTAAATCAATACATCAATTAATGCTGTTGTTTAATTTTAATAAAAAAACAACTTATAAATGAATTAAAGTATTAAGTTATGTTTTCCTTAGAGTTTGATTTTTATTAAAACTATCAATCCCAGTTGAGAAATTAAAAATATATACATTGGATTTCATTTTATATTCCATTAACATCTGTCCAGTAGACTAAGGTAAAAAATTTATGCCCTTCAATTCACAGTCTACCAAATTTTATAAGTTTTGTTTATAATCTCAATTCCCTTAAACTAAAAGTGCTGAGGTGAAAAAGGTGTATAACTGAATCACTATGCAACAACTTTAAATCTATACAAAATTAATTAATTAAAAAATAAATAAATACAAAATAAAAATAAACTTCTAATTGAATTAAAGTATTAAGCTATTTTTTCCTTAGAGTTTGATTTTTATTAAAAGTATTAATCCCAGTTGAGGAATTAAAGATATATATATATACATTGGACTTCATTTCATATTCCACTAACACCTGTCCGGTAGACTATAGTAAAAATTTTACGCCCCTCAATTCACAGTCCACCAATTTCTCAACAATTTCAAAGTATTAATCCCAGTTGAGAAATTGAAAATATATACGCTGGACTTCATATTTCATATTCCACGAACATCTGTCCGGTAGACTAAGGTAAAAAGATTTACGCCCTTCAATTCACAGTCTACCAAATTGTCAACAATTTTGACAAAAGAGAAGTTTTCAAAATCTAATACCGATCTAAAATTTGATAGAACAGGCAAATTAGAAGAAAGTTGAGATTTTTTAAATGTTTATTCTTTTGAATGGTCCAAAAAATTTTAAGACAATATTAACTTTTATGCAAGTTTCATTGTGTTAAATAAGGGGGGGGGGTAAATTTGACAGATCAAATTGGAGGTACCTAGTTGTCATGAGACGTAGGGAGGACGTGTTGAGTCGTGTTAATTTAAGATTTAAGTTCTTCATTGTCAAAAATGAACCTCTTAACATATTTTTTGCGTCACAATTTGTTAAGATTGAAAAAAAAAAAAAAAAAAAAAAAAAAGAAATAAAGAAAAATCTATCATTTCAGACACGTCAGTCTCAAAAAAACTAAAACTTTATCGATACGGCCAGTGAGGGGGGGTAGTGGTGATATCTTCGACATTTTCATTTAAGGTCAATTTCTTTTATTTCTTTTATATCCAAAAAAGAATAGTCACAATAAGAAAAAAAAAAAGGAGTGTGTGTGTGTGTGACAATAAAATAAAAAGTAGACTCAAACAACAAACTGTTTAAAAAAGAGGACGGAACCATTTTTATAGGGGGTGACAGGTTGTATAACATTTAAACTATTTACGGTGTAGATGGAAAAATAACCCCCGTGTTAAGAAATAAAGTTAAATCCGTCTTAGACAACTATATCGAAGATTTATTACGACCGGTCTTTTAGACAAGAAAATTAATCCAATATCCCAAATTCTAACCGTCCACCCCCGTAACACGTGGGGGGAAAGATGAGTTTACGAATGGATATACGACGAAAATGTCACAGATGGTTACTCGCCTCTTCTTTTTGCTGACGGTTTCATAAATCCGTGGTAACCTGCCTCGGTTTAGCTATTTCAAATCGGCTTTTAAAATTATTTATCAACTAGTGGTAGATACAGCTTGGATTAATTCTTGAATTATTTACTTATGTTCAGTTTTCAAGTGATAGTCGAGAGATAAAGAGTGGCTAGAGACACATCCCCCGCAAAAAAAAGAAGAAGCGGTACTTGGCAAGTCGTTAGGGGTCGGGCACTTTACTTTACCCACCCTGGTTCTCGCACTGACTGGGTGTATATTTATTTTTCAAATATAAAAGTATCGTGAAAAAAGAATTGGCAAAAGAAGATTTTAAAAAAACAAAAAACTTTTATTCACACACACACACATATATATAAAAAAAAGTTTTATTTTTTAACAATTATTTTGGTCTGTGATAATGGTTGGAACTGGAACTATGAAGAATTCTGTTTTCTTCCTGATTCTTCAATTTCTGTGTTTGTGCCTTTTTTTAAATATCAACAAAGTTTCCTCTTCGATACCAATTGATGAAAGTGGTTATATTGTTTATTGTCCCTGTATGGGTAAGTACCAAAAAAAGAAAATAAATTACTTTATTTAATATATTTTTTTGTTTTTAGAGTTTAATTTTCGATTGTAAAAATTTCTAATATATTAATTTTCCTTTTAAAATCGAACTTATAAAAGATAGTAATTTTATTTTAAAGTTTTGTAATTAATTTTTAAGTACCAAAAAATAATAAACAACTTTATTCAAAGTATTTTTTTATTTTAGGGTTTAATTTTCGATTGTATAGATTTATAATATATTAATTTTCCTTTTAAGATCGAAATTCTATATATTAAAACAAATTGAACTTAACATTAAAAAAATGAATTAAATTAAAATTGAACTTGTATATATTAACATAAAAAACAGTTTTTATTTTACTTTAAAATTACTATCTGATAGTAATTTTATTTTAAAGGTTTGTGATGAATTTCATAGTAAAATAAAAAAAAAACTTTTTCATGTTAGTTTTTGTGGGACGAAAGTTTTTAAATTAATTAAATGAATTCACTTAAAAATATCTTTTAAATTAAAATAATTATTAATGATTAAGATAATAATAAAGACATTAATATTTAGCCGCCAAGAAATATACACAAAATATTTATTTGATATTTTCTTCTTATGCAATATATATATTTTATTGAATAAGGAAATATCAAATTATTTTCTTTTGTGTGTGATATTTCCTGGCGGGTAAATATTAATGTTTTTATTTTGATTTAAATGATATTTTTAAGTGAATTAATTTAATTAATTTAAAATCTTCATCCCACAAAACTAACATTAAAAAGGGTGGAAAAAAAAACAGTTTTTATTTTACTTTAAAATTCCTTACAAATCTTAAAAATAACATTACCTTTTTTTTTTTTTTTCTAAATTTTATTTTACTTTATTTTTCAAAGTTTTAAGAAAAAAAGTAAAGAATATTTTTTTATCACCCAAAATTGAATATTTTATCTAATTTTTGAATTTTTAAAAATCAAATTTTAAACTTAATGAAACCGTTGCAAAATTAATCATTTTTTTCCTTTTTTTAAAGATAAACTTTAAGTTTTTCTCTTCCACAAGTGAATTTCGCGATCAAATTAAAAAAGTTTGTTTACCTCCTATTTAATTTTTTTTCTGTATTATTATTTATTTTAAATATTAATTTTTAAATAATATTTGAGTTTTATTTCAAATATTAAAATAAAATAAAATAATTTATTAATTTTAGATAAATATTTATAAAATAAAATTAATATTTAAAATAAATATTTGAATAATATTAGAATTTTATTTTAATTATTTTAATTTTTAATATTTTAAATAATGCAAGAATTTAAAGTTTTAACTTTAATTTACATATTAAACAATAAAACCTAAAATTTCCTTCTTTTTTTCCCCATAACTAAAGAGTATTTATTTGTAACTTTTTAAAAAAAAATATTCAACAATTTATTAAAATAAGTAAAAATCGAATTAAGTTTTAATTTCTAAATCATCCCAATTTTTTTAAATTACGAAATTAATAACTTTGAACTCTTCCGCCTTTTTTTTTTTATAATCGGCTAAAAAAACAAACAAAAAAAGTAAACTTTGTGATGATGATAAAAACAACAAGAATGAAGATATTTAATCGTAGTTTAATCAAGTTGTGATGATTAAAAGAAAAAAAAATTAAACTTACTTCTATTTATTTATTTTTATTTTGATAAATTGTTGAGAGAGAGAAAAAAGGAGTTATTGAATAACTGCCCACTTTTTTTTTCTGGGAATAAAAAGAAATGAAACTTAAAACAAAACATCGTTACGACCCTCTTTTTATTTTATTTTTTTCTGTCCCAATAAAAGTAAAAAGTGGTTTATCTTATTTACTTATTTAGGTAATTATGAACTTTTGTTTAGTAAATTAAGGTGTCCCAGAAAAAAACAGAACCCACAAATTTTGTAATAAATCTGTTAATTTTAACTAGGGGGTTTAAGGTTGGGGTTCTGTTTTTTTTCTCAGTTACTCTGTACAGGTTGACCCAGAAAAAACAGAACCCAAATTATTTATTTTCCCATTAAACTAACCCTAAACCCCCCCCCCTAGTTAAAATTAAGTTTTATTACAAAATTTGTGGGTTCTGTTTTTTCTGGGACACCCTAATTTACTAAACAAAAGTTCATAATTACCATCATTTATTTGTTTTATTTATTACTGTTTTGTTTTTGTTTTCTTTTTTATCTTATTTTTCTCGCTTTTTTTAAAATATTATTTTTTAATCTAAAAAGTTTTTTTTTATTTTTTATTTTACTTTGTACGGTCGTTTTGAATTAAATATCGGAAATTTAAAGAGACTATTTTTCCTACAAGAAAAACCAAAACAAATATAACAGAGTAATTTATGAGGAAGTGCATCCCGGTCTCCTGCATCAAAAATTGCTACCCGGTGTCTATTAAAATAACGACCCAGCTCAGTCTATTCAAAACTATCCATCTTCATATCTATCTATCTATCTATCTCAATTTGTTCATATTTATCTATATTACTTTAAATACTAAGATTTTTTTTTATTCATGTTTGTTTAATGTCTTGTTTTTAGTTTAAATAAACAAGAATTACGACAAAATAAGATGCGACCCCTCCCCCAAATACATTTACTTGTCGAGAATATCTATCTCCATTTGTTCATATCTATCTATATTATTTTGTTTGTTTATCTATCTCCGTCTATTCCAAACTATATATCCATCTTCATATCTAAACAAGAATTACAACAAATTACGATAAATAAACAAGAATTACGACGAGCTGGGGTTGTTATTTTGATAGTCACCGGGTAGCAATTTTTGAGGCAGGAGACTGGGATGCACTTTCTCATAAATTACCCAAACAAGTGGTCCAAACTTCTTTGGTGAATTTTTTTTAGAAATTCTGACTATTTAAAAGTCAGTCCTTGTACAGAAAAGCCCACTTGTGTCAAAAAGCAAAAAAGAAAGAAAATGCTGGATGGATAAAAATGTTTTAATGAAATGCCTACATGTGTTTCGGCTGAGAGTTTGTCCTTGTACACATTGTATTCTATTTATTATTATTATTATTTATCATTTTAACCATTTTAACTTCCAATATCAAACATCTTGCCCTCTCACGTGACTTTCGGAAACATTTTTTCACGCTCAGAATTGCAGAGACATGGAATAAACTGCCCACGTCTGTTGTAGGCTGCCGAAGCACTGAGTCTTTCAAAGCCTCCATGCTTCCTGTAGTCTGCCGACACTATACCTGATGCCACTCTCCATATACATATGCACACACGCGCACACATACATGCATATAGGATGACCCAAGGAAATTACAAAAACCTATTATTATGATTACTACTGTAAACTGTTCATGTTCCTCACACTAATACATTATTCTGTGTACTTGACATGAGACTTTGATGAGTTGTGGTGCACCTGAGCACTGTACACATACATGTATATTATTACTGTAAACTGTTCATGTTCCTGACACTAATACATTATTCTATGTACTAGACATGAGACTTTGATGAGTTGTGGTGCACCATATGGTGTACACATACATGCACATTACTACTGTAAACTGTTCATGTTCCTGACACTAATACATTATTCTGTGTACTAGACATGAGACTTTGATGAGTTGTGGTGCACCTGAGCACTGTACACAATAAATTTCATTATTATTATTATTATGAAGGCCATTTCTACTTAAAATTTTTCTATTTTTCTATTTAAAATAGTAATACATAGAATACAATGTATACAAGGACAATCTCTCGGCCGAAACACATGTAGGCATTTCATTAAGCCATTTTTATCCATCCAACATTTTCTTTCGTTTATTTATTTATCTTTTCAACACACACACACACACACACACACACACACACACACACACACACACACACACACAAATATAGAATTAAACAAAAGGCACCTCTCCTGTTTAACAATTTTATTAACTATCTTTTCAAGCTTTCTGGCCAACTTTTTTATATTTGGATCGAATCAGTGGATTAGTCCACCGAAGTTCGTATCCCAAGTACTTTTGGCACTTTGTAGTGCCATCATCAGGGGTGATGTGTTTATGTTCCAGTTTTTTTTTTTTTTTTTTTTTTTTTTTTTTTCAAGTTAGTAGTAGTGGACTAATCTACGGATTCCATCCAAATGTAAAAAAAGTTAGCCAGAAAGCTTGAAAAGATCAAAAATAAAATTGTTAAACAGGAGACGTGCCTTTTGTTCAATTCTACATGTATAAATGAAAGAATGCTGCCCAAATACACACACACACACACACACACACACATATATATATATATATATGTATATGTATATGTGTGTGTGTGAAGAGATGGAAGTGAATCAGACGGTATCTAGTATAGTAAGAAATTTGAAAAAACACGGGTTTAAATAAAATGAGTGGTAAATTTATTAGCCGATGCTGCAGTGTTTCGATCTGTTAATTAGATCTTCTTCAGGGCATTTGTTGATATAAGGAAAAGTAAAAAAATTTTTATCACAGAATAACGAGAAAAACTGCGATAGTCCTTGTTTATCAATCTGCCCCGAAGATCTACTTAACAGATTGAAACACTGCAGCGTCGGCTAATAAACTTACCACTCATTTTATTTAAACCTGTATTTTTTTCAAATTTCTTATATATATATATATATATATATATATATATATATAAATAATAAGTCATCCACAGACATGTGTTTCTGTTTCGGCGTTTCACGCTTCTTCAGTGTGGCTAGACACAGCTATCTTTGGCTAGGGTCGAACTCAGACTGACTGTATGGTAGCCCGATATCTTATCCCCTAGTCCACTGACAGCCGTAGCAGGGACTGGTGTTTTTTAACTATTAAGTACATAGGTTTGTTTATGTATTTTATGGTCACTGAGAGATCAAATTTCCGGGGGAAACGATCATTGCTTTATATATATATAAGATTTATCCAAAACTTGGTAATAAGGGATGATTCTATATGTGATTTCTAAGATCCACTGTACTAATATTTATGATCCAGTATGTATAAATACAGTGAATCTTTAAATCACTGAAGAGAGCTCAATGTATAATAACCTTTTAGATTATATACAGAGCAATATATATCAATAAAGGAAGGAAGAACTCAACACCGTAATTCCATAATAAATTTATTTCGACCAAAATTGGGACCCATATAAATCCAAGTTGATTTAAACCGGCTCCCCAAATTTTCGTCTCATCAGATGGGTCTCAATTCACTTATCTAAGTATATAAGTGAATTGAGACCCATTTGATGAGACAAAAATTTGGGGAGCCGGTTTAAATCAACTTGGATTTATATGGGTCCCAATTTTGGTCGAAATAAATTTATTATGGAATTACGGTGTTGAGTTCTTCCTTCCTTTATTGATATATATATATATATGGCAATAGCATAATCTTTACAGATCATTGCCGTCCCTCACAATCCCACAACTCCACCACCAGAACCCTTCCTTGCATGAGCCCTCAAATGACTCATCAAACCTGCTGCAGATCTACAAAGTTTGACGCAAATATGACATTGAATATGTCATATATATATATATATATATATATATATATACATACATACCCACTGAGAGATACCAAGAAACATGTGTTGCGATGTTTATGTAATATTTTTTATTTAGAATTTAAAAGTTTCAAAAACAAGAAGACCCAATTCCTTTTTTTATGCACATCTGGTTTTGATATGTTGACAAATGAAAATCTTGTGTGGCGTTTCTATTTTGGTTTCAGACGATTTTATTGTTTTGTGTGTGTTGGGGGGCGGGAAGGGTGTTGAAAATTTGGAGGTGAAAAATATTTGTCAGGGTGACTAATTCTTACCATTAACCTTTTTTTTTTTTTTTTTTTTTTTTTTTCATGGAAAGTCGGGACATTTTATTTTTAGATATATTTAGTGGGGGTTGGTTAGAGCCATATCAACCCTTTTCAGGTCATTTATTGCTGAATCAAGTCATTTTCGTATTAAGTTTACATGTTGCTTAAATGGTCACCCATCTAAGTTTTCAACAGGCTCAACGCTGCTTAAATTTGGGGATCTAACAGTTGATGGGTTATTTTATTTTATGGCATATCAACCTTTTCGGGTTATTTAATGTTGAATCAAGTCGTTTTGGTATTTAGTTTACTTACAGTACCTGCTGTTGCTTAAATGGTCACCCATCTAAGTATTGAACAAGCTCATCGTTGCTTAACTTTGGTGATCTAGTGAGAACCCATGCTTTCAATGTGTGTTGGCTGTAAGCGATATGAAAAGTTAGAAAAGAAAGATAAAAAAAATCCCAAAGTCTTGTAGGTGCTTCAACACAAGCATAAATTCACCGTAGTCTGTCATAGGGCTGCAAGGAGAGTGTCGAAAGATTGTATAGCTCCAATTTTTCAACAAGTGGGGGACAGCCTACCTTAAAAAAAAAAAACAGAAAAAAATCAGACAAGGCTTGACCTCAGTCCTCTGATTTCACGGGGGCTTCTAGCAACATTCGCCAAAACCATAGTTGATGTTGCTTCATCAGTTGCACTCTTTCGTCGACCACATCTCTCACAGTCAGCAACTGAGACAGTTTCTTGGAAACGTTTTATCAAACGGCAGACAGAATATGGTTCAATGGTTTTTCTCGCTCGGGATGAGTGCGGTTGAATTCTTCAGCTACAGAGCTGTATGTAGCCCCATCTCTTCCAAACATAAAAATCAATTTAACTCTTTCTTGTATTGTTAATTTCTCACCCATATCAAATAAAATCTGCAAAACCCAAAAAAAAAAAACAAATTATATGGTGCGCGACTGATTCGGCCTGATTTCAAAATGGTATGATATGTTAGGATACCGCCTCCAGGAGTAGAGTTGAAAAAAATGTGTGACTGACATTGGCATTTATTATTAGAAGTGTCATTAGATACTTATTAATATCAGGTTTTGTCTTAATAATAATTTGGTTGAATGGTTTTATGACATGTGAATGCTTGTCAGACTATTTTAGGCTGAATTCAGTTTAGCAGTTATAGATCCAAGTTATATGCAATACAAAATCAAGTTTTTTAAACAGCTAAACACTTTATACTAAACTGGTAAACACTTGCAATATCTTTTAAGAGCCAATGTATTAATAAAGTTCACAATCATTTTAAACAGGTAAACACTTCATACTTAGTTGCAATATCAATGTTTTAAGAGCCAATGTATTAATAAAGTTCACAATCATTTTAAACAACTTTAAATCTGTGAACAAATTAGAAATATTCCTGGTCGAATCCAGACCCGCAATCCTTTTCTAATAAGGAATGCAAATGTCAGTGTGTCACATTTATTTAAAAAGAAAATTTAAAAAATTTACTCCTTGAGACTCTAGTCCAACATATCATACCATTTTGGAATCGGGCCAACTCCATGAACAATTCAAAAACATTCTGGTCAAATCCGGACCCACAATCCTGAAATTTTGGATTCCCAAGTTTTCAGTTATTGCTTTTCGTTAGCGTTAAACCAGGGAGATTTTTTTTCTTTTTGCTTTACCGAATAGATCAGATTAACCGAGCTGTGCTATTCATACGTGGAACCAGTATCAAAAGGAGTGGTAGTACCTGTTAGGGTCCCATCTATGGGTTAAATAGAAAAACATGAGTTGATAAACAAAATTGTATTATGCATTAAGAATGAATTTATTTCACAACTTTGTTGGCATTAAATGACCCACCGAGGTTGATATGCCACAAAACAAACCAAAGCTGTGCTACTCATGCGCTAAGTGGTAGTATCTGTATGGGGTTGAATAGAAAAAAAATGTAATTTAAAAAAAAAAAAAAATGAAGTACTCATTAAAAATGAATAAAACAAAAACGTCTTCGGCATAAAATAACCCAATGGGATGACGTGCCGTAAAATCCAACCAACCAACCGGTATCAAACCCGGAACCTTGCAATTTGTTGGCAGATGCTCTACCAATTGAGCTAAACCAAAGAACTTGTTTTTATTTCCTGAAATTATTTTTTGTTAAAAATTGATTTTCAAGATTCCAGCTGATCTTACTTAACTGAGATTAGATTGGATTTTTTCAATTCACTTTTAACCTTTTGGGATAATGTCCGCATGACTTGGCATTGCAAATAATTTGGGCAATACATGAAATAAGTGTGTCCTTCACCAATTTCAAACCAATTAGCAACGATTGCGGCCGTCGAAGAAGAGGAAAAGAAATTGGGTGGTGTTGATTTAAAGGTGTTTAAAAAAAAAAATGTCATTTCCTTAAAAAGAATTTGGGGAACAGATTACAATTTAATCCTCTGATCACAATGGCCAGTTTTATGTGGGTGGGGGGGATAAATCGCCCAATTTGCTATTAATCATGGGGGTGGGGTGTACAGAGGGTTCATTATTGTCAGAGTTAGTGAACCATTAAATCTTTAACTTATATTTTTATTTATTATTATTTATTTTTATTTTAATTTTCTCTTTTTTAAAATTGTTAAACTCTTAGGTGTATCCAGATCTGTGTTGGGTGGATGGGGAGTGGCTGGGCAACTAAAGACCAAATTTGTAGATTTTTAGATTCTGACTGTGAGGTTTTTGTTTGTGTCTACTTATGGCTTCTTTTAAGGGAAAAAAAAGGCATGAAATTACTCTTCCCTGTGGTGTGGCCAATTAACAGATGTTATATTTTAAGAAAATGAAATTTTGAACCAAGTTTGGCCAGACCACTTTTTCTATAATTTGTTTATCTGTATAGGATAAAGCAATAAAAGGCTGTTAAATCCATTGCTAGTCTTGACACACACACACACACACACACACACACACAAACACACATATATATATATATATATATATATATATATATATATATATATATATATATATATAAATTTGGCTCAGGTCTGCCCTCTGTGGTGGCAGGATCTCCATAGAGGACAGTTCATGTCAGAAGTCACCCTGACACAACATCATGAAGCTAAGAGTTCCAGAAGAAAGCAGCAGCAACAAAACACGGCACATCAACATCTTCGGGGACAGCCTTCAAATGCGACATCTGTGGTCGAGAATGTTTTTCAAATATTGGACTTCACAGTCACAGGAGACGCTGTAACTTTTGATTGAAAAAAATCAAAATATTCATGTTACATAATTATTAGATTCCTAATACTTATGTACAGTAGTGTAGAAACCAAAATGGCTGTTATAAGTTCAGCCGACGGCCTTGAAGGATTGAATGACAAGGCTTGACCTCAGTCCTGATCCTCCTTCCGGTGGATACCATGAGAATTGGTAGAGAAGACCCTCTTCCGGTTTAGATTAGAAAGAGATTTTTAGTCAGATCGGACAAGAATCTCTTTCCTTCTG
>CM042176.1:54888819-54923113 GCA_023376005.1 Doryteuthis pealeii
CAAGGGTTGATAGACAAAACATTTTATATACAGCACAAGAATTAACAGGGTACATAAACATACATACAAAAGTAGAGATAATGATACATTCATGAATGGTAAAATACAAGATATTTAGGTATCAAGAGATACCTAAATGTACATAAAAACGTAGTTACGGATACATGACTAAAGGATGGTCATATATCGTATAATAGACTTACTAGCAGTGAGTGGCCAGTGTTAAGGGCCGAAGCCCCAACGAGAAGGGGGTAGACAGTCTAACCCATAGTGGTGTTTCGTAGGTCGGCAGGTAAAGAGAGAGAGACGTTCAAACCAGCCGCTTAAATATCAAAGGCCCGTAGCGGGAACCAGCGAAACTAAACGGGCAGACAACTCCCCAGGCAAATCCGAAAATAACGCCACAGCCCATATTATTAGTGTTCAAAATCCTGCAAGATGTCTTACATATCACTAAGAAATAAAGGTTTACATAATATATGGCATGGTTAATTTGTATACTGGCTTTAACAAATAATTACTTGGTGTTATTGATCTCTTAATATTATGGTTTTATTCTCCTACATATTAAAATCAATCCTATGAATGATTTTGTACAGAAACCAATTAAAATATAATTAAAATAAGTAATCTTTTTATGTGTTCTTATTTAATTTCGTTAGTCTTTCTAATTTAATATATTTCATTACATTGAAACTTACATACTTACACCCGGAGGGTGCATATTCTTGCTAGTATATTTTATGATAAAACTGTTGGAGTATTTGGCTGTAAGTTTTTTAGTTTATTTTTAAATCGCAATCTGATTATCCCGGAGATGATCAAATTTCTTTTCTTGGTGTAATGGTTGGCAATCTAGATTCGCAGACCATTGTTAGCGAGTTTAATTCTCATTGGGTACCCCCCATACTTCTGGCCTTGTGCCACATCTAAGCTAAGCTAAGTTTAGTAAATAACTATATTATAATGATAAATCTTTGAGTGTGGGCTGTAAAACTGTAGCTTTTTTATTTTTTATTTTTGTTTTGTTTATTTTAAAATCCCGATCTGATTATCATGGGGATGATCCTATTTCTTTTCTTTTCTTTTTCTTGCAGAAGTCTGCTTGTTCTCATGTTCGAAGTTCACCACAGATGTTTGCCTCTGCTCAGTGCACAGGTTATCGCAACGAAAAAGGTCACATCACAGAAGAAGTCTGTTACCCATCGGACAGCACAGTTATCAAACAAGTGAAAAACACGGTTAAAAGTATAAATGCCAAGGCCGTGTTTGTTGCGACTGATGATCGGGATTTGATTAAAGAGATGTCAAAGGTTATGAAAAAGGTAAGTGGTTTTTTTTTTTTGGTGCGGGGGCTCTTTTTTTTTTTTTTTTTTTTTTTTTTTTTTTCTTTTTTTTTTTTTTGTCTTTTCTCTTGTTAAATCAACCAAACTCTCTGCCCAATTGTCAGAGTGTAGAATATATCAACTATATCCCACCCAAGAAAATGGGGAGAGGGGGCTCATCCTGACCTGGAGTTTGTTTTTCTGTTATAACTTTATTCTATATTTAAAATAATTCTAAATAGAATACTGTGTGTGTAAGTGAATTTTGGTCGAAACACATTTTGACAAATAACAATAATAAATTCAATCCATAACAAAGTAAATATAAATAATTCTAAATAGAATACTGTACGTGTAAGCAAATTCTGGTCAAAACACATGTTGGCATACACATATTTAAATATATTTTTTTTTTCCTTCCATTTATCTTTTCAAAATATATGGCATTAAATAACCCACATGGGTTGATAGCAGTGCTCGACATTAATGCCATCCCGTCGTACCGGGGACAATAAAAATTACATCTGGGATAATCAATACGTCATCTGGGACAGTTTGCCGGGGATGGTAAAAATTTTTCCTAAAAGTTTGTACTACATTGCAATATTGACCATCCAGTGATCGAATGCTGACCTCAAAAAACGGTCTAGTTCTAGACATAAAATTACTAATGGCAACAACACTGAAGAAATAGACACAGTCACACAGTATATATTTTTATGATTGGAAAATGTCCGTATAAAGATGGAAATAGAATAAATTTTAGTTTTATAAAATTTTTATTTTATTATTCTTGATTATAAATAAATGTTTCTGTCAACTGCTTCAGCTTTTCTTAATGTTTTATTACATGTTATTATGCTACTGATGACTGTCAAGTATAGATGATGATAATGAATTAAACAAAAATATTTTGATTTCGGGACGGTCCAAACCCTATTTGGGACGGTTGATAATTTTTGTTCGGGACAGTCATGAAAAAAGTTAGTGTCGGAGCCTGGTATGTATGTATATATATATATATATTATATACTCATCATCTACCTGTCTGTGGAAGAATTTGAGTCCAACCGAATTAAACACCAAAAATTGAAGAGGGCTATTAGAAAGGGTGATTTTCAGCCCAGCAACATTCAAAGTGGAGAAGTTCTAACATGTAGTTTATGTGGAAGGGTATGTCTCTCCAGCGCTGGCCTGGTGAGTCATCTGAGAAAACACAAGGATACAGCGTCAAATGCTACTGGCACCCAACTATCATAAAAAAAATTAAAATAACAGGAAATGGTCTTATTCGAACACTAGTTGACAGCCATTATAGATACTAGGAAATATATGCACCCTCCGGGTGCAAGTATTTAAGTTTTAATGTAATGAAATATCATATTAAATTAGAAAGTCTAATAAGAAGGCAGATAAAAAGATATGTAACAGAGTGGGGGTATAATAGAAAAATAGAAATGAAACTTACTCTTCCATCACTCCCGTCTTTCATTGCTGAATTTTACTTATTTAACAATTTAGTTAGATTAGGAAATAAAGAACAAAATGACAGTTATTTTTTTCTTGTTAATGGATTTCATTTAAGATTCATTGAAGAGATTTTTGCTTATATTCATTAAAATAAAACCAAACAATTAGAAATCAATAATACTAAGCACACATTTAATAAAATCACATTTTTAATATCAATATGCAAATTAGCCTTCCCATTCACACTGCAAACCGCTATTTTTTGTATATATAAATACAATTGCATGTTATTTGTATGTTGATATGGTCAACAGTGGCTTCGGCCTCTGGACCATTGATATAATTAATGGCGTCGATCCCAGGGGGCCATCCCCCAGGCAACACCTGCCCCTTGATTTAAAGGGGCAGGGCTGGGTTTATTGCCCAGTGCCTGAGCCCCCCCCCCCTTGAGGGGGAATGCCGACGGGATCGACGCAATTTTTCACCTGCCACTCCATGAGTCTCGGCTTGTGGGTGGTCCCACGTTAATAGGGACTTTGTGCCTGACCTGTACAAGTGGGGTACGCGGTAAATACAATGTAGATATGGACAACACTAATAAAAAGGTGAAGCAATTTTATTAATAATTCAGGTTTAAATATAAATAAAATCATGGAGAATGTGATGTAAATAACTATGTTAATTGTGACTTGATTAGTAATATAGTTTCGGTTACAGACATAAAAACACACAATCTCTATTATAATAAGATATATTGGGACGGTTGATCATTTTTGTTCGGGACGGTCATGAAAAAAGTTAGTGTCGGGGCCTGGTTGATAGTCCATTAAACACCAATCAACCAATATAAAATCAATCAATTTTTCTCTTTTTTTTCTAAATAATATTTCTAATGTCTTTACATATTGTCTGTTCAGATTTTCTTGTATAATACAATTTTTAATGATATAACAACAACAAAATTCAAGATATTTTGATTTTATAAATTCTTTTTCTTTTCAGATAAAATTTGTCCGTGCCTATCCAAGCAATGCACATCTGGATTTGGCCATCTTATCCAAGGCCGACCATTATATCGGAAATTGCGTTTCCACATTTTCAGCCTTTGCCAAACGATACAGAGACACAATTGGAAAAACGACGTCGTTTTGGGCGTTTGAAAAGAAATCCAACAAGAAATCCAAACACATGGAACTTTAATGGATCATCGGATTTTAATGGATCATCGGATTTTTCCTTTCATTTTTTAAAAAAAAATTAAAAAGAACATTTTATTATTCACTTATCGCAACTGCTTTCTTTGGAGGGTGGGTGAGGCTAAAGGACATTTTTTTTTTTTTTTTTTTTTCTTTCTGGCATATTGACTCTAATTTATAATGCCATTTTGTGAACCATAATTATTGGATTCGCAATGGCTACCTCCTACAGCTGTTCATATTCCACAACTAAGCTAAGCCTGGTCTATTTAGCTATGTGATTAAATAATTACAAATACTAGCAAAAATATGTCCACTCTGGGCCCAAACATTAAGTTTTAATATGACTAAATATTATATTGAATTAGAAAGACTAATGAAATTAAATAAGAACACTAAAAACATTATATTGAAATGAATTAGAATAAAGTTATAATAAATGTAAAATTATACATAGGATTGCTTTTAATAGTTTTGAGAATAAAACAAGGATATAATAAATCAGTAACACCAAATGATTATTTATTAAAGACAGTTTTGGTAAAACCGGTATGGAAATTATTCATACCATATACTATGTAAACATTTATTTCTTAATGATATATTATACACATTACAGGATTTTAAACACATTACTAATTTGGGATGTTTGGTGACAAATCAATCTCAACTAGAAATTAATAGAAACATTGATAATAAATAAGATGCTAATTAAGATTAAATAATGATAATTTAATAACCATTGAGAATATAACTAAGGGAATTGTGAGGTTGGTGGTGACGTAGTTTTGGTTACCGATGGACAACAGTGAGTCTAAAAAAATTTTTTTTTTCTGGATTGGCCTATGGTCACTGGTAATTGGGATTTTTTTTTTTTTTTTTTTTTTTTTTTTAATTTGCTAATTTTTTCTCTAATTTTATTTAAAAAAAAAAAATATTACTCACTAATCACAACTGCTTCCTTTGGAGGGTGGGTGAGGCTAAAAGATTTTTTTTTTTTTTTTTTTCTTTAAAAAAAAAAAAAATTTATTTTCATTTTAATACCACTGTGAATCATGAATGGTTAGATGCCCTGACCAACTCAATGAGTCAATTTTTTTTTTTTCCATTTTATGATATAAAATTTTTTTTTTTCTAGTTTTATTTTTAAAAAGATATCATTCACGAATCACAACTACTTTCTTTGAAGGATGGGTGAAGCTAAAAAAAGATTTTTTTCCGGATACGTTGACTCTAAAAAAAAAAAAAAAAAAAAATTTTTTTTTTTTTTTCAAAAAATACCATTTAGTGAACCATGAATGGTTAGATACCCCGACCAACTCAATGAGTCAATGTTTTTTTTTTCACTGGTCTGACCTATGGTCACTGGTATTTAGGGGGCGGGGGATATATGTATAATATTTTTTTCTTAAATGCTAAATGCCCAACTTTGGAAGATACGGAGTTATTTCCCTTGAATCACTTGCACAAATCTTTTCTAGCGGAATTATTTATCAACCGAAATTCTCAAATCTTTTTCCTTTGTTTTCTCTTAAACAATTTCATTGTTTAATAATCACCACATACATCATAATCATCATCATTATCATCGAGAGCACAAATTACTTTGACTCCCTACACATTACAAATGGCCGCTTCCATGAAAGTTGTGAAGCAGCATATTCGTTTTTGCTTCAGGTAAATTAAATCTCTATTAGATTATTGGACTTTGACTATTTCTTGACAATGGTCAATAATGGCTGAAACTTGTGGAAATCTCTACATTTACAGATGTTGTCTTTGACTGAATCTTTCATGATTAAACAGAATTATCTGCGGGGGGGGGGTGAAGAAAGAAAGAAAAAAAGAAGTGCCACAGATTTGAGTTGTCTGTTAAGATTTTATTAAAGTTAAATGAATTTTCAAAGTTAAAAAGTTCTCTTTTTTTTTTCTTTCTTTTCTCTTTTTTCTTTTTCTTTTTTTTTTTTTTTTTTCTTTCTCTTTTTTTTCTTTTGTTTTTTCTTTCTTTCTCTTTTTTTTTTATTTTCTCTTTTTTCTCTTTTTTTTTTCTTTTTTCTCTCTTTCTTTCTCTTTTTTTCTCTTTCTTTCTCTTTTTCTCTCTTCTTTCTTTCTCTTTTTTCTTCTCTTTCTTTTCTCTCTTTTTCTCTCTCTTTTTCTCTCTCTTTTCTTTCTCTCTTCTTCTCTCTCTTTTTCTTTCTCTCTTTTTCTCTCTCTTTTTTCTCTCTTCTTTTTCTCTCTCTTTTTCTTTTCTCTCTCTTTCTTTCTTTCTCTTAGTCTCTACATTTCTTTTGTAAGATTTATCATGGGTGGGAGGATCTGCTCATGAAAAAAGATTCAAATGTCATATACCAACAATTTTTCTTTTTTTTTTTTTTTTTGTAACATATTATATCAAAAGACTACAGGCAAGGTTTACTCCCCCCTTTTTTTTTAACAAACTCTTTTTCTCTTATCGTTACCTTGAAATGATATCTACTTATTCTAAATACTTACCCCGATATTCATGCTGGGGAACTGAGTAAAATTATCAGCTTAGTTCCAGGGAGCCTTTTCCACTCAGGCAGTATCTGCCTCCTCATCTAAAAAGAGTAAAAACTTAAATTCATACCTTTCCCAAGAGTATTAGTGCTATGTAAAATGCAATCTCATTCAGCATTTGAACCCTGGTCACCGTGTGTACATACGTATATATATATAATATATATATAGTTAATTTTTTGTTATTATTATTGGAGAAATGATTATAAAGTGCTCAATTACTTCTGTAAGAGCTGTATTTATTTATAGTCACTGATAAAATTACAATTAATTGTATTAGTGACTATAAATAAATAAATAAAATATATATATATTATTATAAAATGGGTACAAGAGATAACCTACTCTTCAAGGTTAAATCCATTGAATTAATCGAGACACCGATTAATAGCAGTCGATTTCACGTGTGTTCATTGCATTCATAATATGCAATGAACACACACATGAAATCTACTACTATTAATCGGTGTCTCGATTAAACCCTGAAGATCATTATGGTGAAACTCGAGTAGGTTATCTCTTGTACACATTTTATAATAAATTTGCTCTACTTAGTATTGAGCACTTTGTATTTGTTATATCGCTGACTTACCCCAATGAATTCTACACTTACTAACCATCGTGACCAAATTCACCGGCAAGTCACCTTTTCTTTTATATATATATATATATACATACATATATATAGCGCACAAGGCGGTCTTCCTATATATAGCTCTGCTGATGAGGCCTAATAGGCCAAAATGTACATACAGAGATTGATTTTTCTCGATTTGTTTAGCCTTACATTTAAATAGGTATGCCCACCTAATTAGTTAATTATTAATTAATTAACTTTCAAAATTAGGTACGACTTCAATTAAGCACATATTCTCCCAAAAATTGGCGGCTAAAAAAAGCCATATCATAAACACATTGCTGTTGTATTTACTTCACACATATATATAATATAATATATATATATATATATATATATATATATATAATGTAACCTAATGTAACAGCCTTGCCTTATAAATTTATATAGAAATCTGAACGTAACATTCATAGTGTTGTGTAAGGAGAGGAGAAAATGAGAGAGAAACGTCTATATGATAAAAACAAACCTTGTCTGTTGTTTTTGAGAAATTTCTCTAAAGAAATATTGTTCAACGCACATACACATTTATTGGGGGCGGGGGGGGGTCACTCTTGAACTTTCTCAATCCTTTTAATTATGATTCATTTTTAGTTGTCTCCCTTTGGTCGGCTGTTTTGAGGCAAATCCAATTCAGATTTTTTCATTGAGACATTGTTAATAAATAAGATTCTCTGCATTAATGATTTTTGACTCTGAATTAAATATTTATTGATAAAGTTACGCAATTCTTGAGGGTATTGTGACGTAGTTTCGGTTACAGACACTGAATCTCTATTATGATAAGAAGAAGAGATATGAAAAGTAGGTAGAAAAATCTATTGCAAGATATAATTTTTAGGGTACAAAAATCATTTAATGCTAACCAAAAACTAAGTGAAAGGGTCGAAAGAAAAAGTTCAAGAATGACCTTTTTTTTTTTTTCTTTCTTTTGTCAAGTGTTGCAATAAGTATTTTTTGTTTTTTTTTTAATTTTTAATTTTTATTATTAATTTAAAATTTTTTTTTTTTATTTTCAAAAATTTTTTTTTTTTAAGTTTTCAAAATTTTTTTTTTTTTAGACAGGCCAAAATGTATATTTGGATTGTTGGTAATATTCGCGGAGATTCTGTCCCAGCTCCTGCCTCAAAAACGCTAGCCGGTGGCTGCTGAAAAAAATGCACCAGCTACGATTTGAAGTCCGTAGCCGAAGCAGTGTCACTTGAAAAAAAAAAAAAAAAAAACCCCAACTTTCCCGAAAACCCAACCCTAACCCTAAACCCTCCTAGTTAAAATTAAGTTTTATTACAAAATTTGTGGGTTCTGTTTTTTCTGAAAAAAAAAAACAGAGCCCAAATTATTTATTTATTTTCCCATTTAAATTAAACCTAAAATCTAACCCTAAACTTTTTTTTTTTTTTTTTTTTTCAAGTGTGTCACTTCGGTTACAGACTTCAATTGTAGCTGGTTTTTTTTTTTTTTTCAGCAGCCACCGTCTAGCGGTTTTTGAGACAGGAGGCCGGGACGGAACTCTGCGAATATACCTGGATTGTTTGGACTGTTGTCCTCATCTTTATTGCTATATACACAAAGTTTCTGCCAAGGTGACATGCACCTTTCTTCAGGTGTTTCTTGTCGAAACTAAAGGAACCTTCAGCAAACTTCAAATTAAGCCCTTTATTCAATCCACCCGGGTAGACTGTTCTCATTCTGCTAACTCTGACAAGTAGGTTCCCAAGTTCGACAAGAAACACTCTGAAGAAGACCAGAAGGCACATCAGCTGAAATGTTTTATATATATATATATATATATATATATAACGATAAAGATGAGGACAACAGTCCTAAAAATACAAATGATCAAGCCTCATTTCAAAAATTCAAACAGGGGAAAATGTAAATAAAAAAAACAAAACAATGTGATAGTGAAAATAACTTCTATACTGGGTCTCCATACAAACAAAAAGGGAATTGTTGGATTCATTGCTGCTTCTGGGGTATCACCCCCCCCCGCCCAACATTAGTCAGAAGCTGGGATCAAAGTGTTTTCAGCTGCTGTTTTTTGGGGGGTGAGGGGGCAGGGTGAGGGTATTATTTCTTTTGTATGGTAGGTAATATCTAGTTTTTACTCCTTGCTCTATCCAGGGTTACTCTGTGTCCTTTTTTTTTTTTTTAAACGAACAATGCTGAGAGACTTGTTTCTTGTGTCTTCTAACCAGTGACAGAATAAAGTGAAGGGGGGCTCATTGAAGGGGCAGCTGCCCTGGGGCACAGCTTTAGAAGGGTACAAAATTGCCTTAGCCCAAAAGCCTTTGCATTGTTTTAACATTGAAATATATTTCCTAACTTTTGTCACTATACTCCTGAACTATGAATGCCTAGAATTTGAAAGTGGGTTTGGCGAACCTTTGAAAAAATCTGAATCGTTATTCATTGGCCGTTGGGATTGTTGAATATAAAAGCACATAGCTACTTGATATAGTGTGGTTTAGTCGACTCATAGTGTTAGTAAAAATGGGAACACAAGACATATTTTAACGGAGTTACTGGACACACGTGATTACACGTTGGTTTACTTCATTGAACAGAATAATACAAGGAGGAACAAAGAGAAAATGAATAACGAGCCAATTCTTATTGCGGCCATGGTTGTCGCATAGTAATTTTACCATGTAGTTCTGGAAACGCGACATAGGCAGTAGCCTCTTATGCTGAAGGAGCTATGTTAGTTGGTAAAACTCAACAGGGCTCTTATTTTTACAGAGAGAACAAAAATTGCTTGTTTAATTTTGTTATGTTAACTCTTAACATCCCGTTGAGAATTTTCTAAGTCCAGAGCCCCATTCCTATAAGGATTTATCAATAAATGGCCTTTTCATTTAAAGTTACCTGTTATTTTCGGTAGATTAAAGACTGCTAAATATGTTTAATATTACATTTAAACAAAGGCTATCGTTTGGGGTAGATTAGAAAAATGAATGTGACTTCCGGTCGGGTGGAATGAGGTGGTATAGGATGTTAAGAGTTAATTTTACATGTCAAACAAGGATGGAAAAAGTTTAACCACAACAATATCTTCAAAAGCTGGTTGGAATTATGAACAAAATAGACATACAATAGTATGAGTGCTGCTAAAATGTTAGGACAATTAGTTCAGGTGTTGTTGTAATTATTTTCCTTGGAATGGTTCCCTAAGGCCTGGAAAGAAGACTGGGGGCAACTTGATCAGAGACTTGAGACCACAGCAGTGTTAAGATCAGTTAGAAGAATCCTGGATACTCGAGGAGGAGACTTGTTGTCACTTAGACTGCAGTAAAAAAAAAAAAAAACTGGTGTGAAGAAATTTGCAAGGAGTAAAATAATAATTTTTATTGAATGTTATAACTTTTTGTGAAGATTTTTTTTTAAATCACTTCAACTCTTTTTGTAACTGAAGGATTTTTTTATTTTATTTCAACTGAAAGCTCAGGTGCTATTTATAGAAAAAAAATGTCTGGTAATGTTTAGGGTTTTTTTTTTTTTTTTTTTTTTTTTTTTTAGCTTAATCCATTTAAAAAAATTTTTTTTGTAACTAAACTTGTCAAATGTTTAAGATTTCTTTTTGATTTCTTTGTTTTTTTTTCTCTCAAAATATTTAATGGTTATTTTATTCAACACTGGCTGATCATGCTGATGCATTGTGGGAATAAAAATATTGTAAATTATTTGTTGACCATTTTGTTTGTTTCATTTATTTATTTTACTTTATTTTTTTTTTTCTTATTCATTTTTTTTTTTTTTTAAAAAAATTTTTTTTTTTTTCATTTTTTTTTTCTTATTTTTTTTATTTATTCATTTTTTTTTTTTTTCATTCTTATTTATTCATTTAAAAAAAAAAAGCAAATTAAATTTTTAGTTATAATCTTTTTTATAAAATGATAGTTAAAAAAATGATTCCATTAAGTTACAAAAAAAAAAAAAGACTATTCCAGCAGTTTCGAGATAAGAAACAAAATTACTTTTGAAAAAAGAACTTAGTTTGTATTAGGATTTTTCGGCTGATGTGCCTTCACGCTTTCTTCAGGTGTTTCTTGTGTGAATTTTTAAGATGAGGCTTGTTTGTATTGTATGGTTTAGATTTTTTGGACTATTGTCCTCATCTTCATTGTTATATTTACATTTAGGCCAATGTGCCCTCTTCAAACTCGGGAATCTTCTCTTCAAAGTTTGGAACCTTAACAATGAAGATAAGGACAACAGTCCGACAAATCCAAATAAACAAATTGAGCCTCATTCAAACAAAAACTGAATTCAGTCAAGAAGAAAAGAAAGATTTTTGGAGATTGTCAAAATTTATTGAAAAATAAGAATCAAAATATTCCTGGAAGTAAAAGAGGAAAAAAAAAAAATGTAGAGAGAGAGGTAAACTTTTTACAACAATAAAAATAGTTGCAATTGTTGGTTTTCTTCAGGCAAATAGTTAAAAGTTTCATCGTTTATTGATCCCACTATTTCAGTTGAACACAGTCTGATTAATGTGGAAAACCACACACAAACCGAAGATCATGACCTCATGCAAAATCTCAGCATGACTGAATAAATTTCAGCATGACTGAATAAATGTGTGTCCACAAGATAAAAAACATGCACGCTTACGTACAAGACCTAGAACACCCAACACGTTTCAAATTAGACGCTCGAAACTGACAATGGATATAGCAGCCATATTCTTCTTTCCACTCGATATCTATGTATAGGCGGAAAAGTATGGAAATAAATCTGACGGTATTTAGAAATGTAAATAAGAGAAAAAAAATTATTTTAAAAAGAATTTATTAATAGATGGAAAGTTAGTGAACGTTAGAATGTTTTCATTTTGAAATAAATTTTCATTAAATTCAATTTAATTTAAATTTAGATTAATAAGTTTTAATCAATAAATTTTTAATTTGAAATAAATTAAATTCAGGTTAGACATTTTATTATCCAATTGTCCTGATGAATCTTTTTTTTTCTTTGTATGATTACACTGGTTTACAAAAAAATATTTTTTGTCTGAGGCAAGAATGTGAATCAGTGTTTTTTACTAATTTGGGTGTGCTGAATTCAAATTTATAAACAGTTTTGCTCTATCACCTCTAGTTTTTTGTCTTTTAAATAGTCTCATTTTAGTATATACCGACTATATACGCGCTTATTTCAACAGTTGCAGCAGCTTATTACAGATAAAACTGGATAGATAAAGAACATTGACAGAATAAATATACTTGGATGACACAATGTACACAATTCAGAAAGAATTGGCCTTGTTGAGGCATCCTCGATGTTTTGACGAGCTTGAAGCCATTAGAGAATATGAAAAAAACAAAAGTAAAATTAAATCATATGTAAGGCAATAAAATGTGTGTCATTGGAAATTGTAATACAAATATATACCCAAAGGATTGTGTAACACAATTGTCGAGGGACACCTTCTTCCTGTGCTGCGAGAGACGACAACCTCCTGTGCTGACTGCCAGTGCACTACTGGCTGTTGATTGAGACGTGTTGGCTACGCTTAACTGCCAAAATCCGTCTTGATATATAGCTATATATATATATATGTAATGCTATCACTTACATTTATTGCATAATAACTAAAAAAGAAGACATAAGTCACACAATATTAGAAATTAACCCTCAATGCATATACGCCTTTATGTACAGTGTGTGTACAAAATGTACAGTATGTATATCTAAAAAACAAGAGGTGATGAATAAAAACGGATTTCCAATCTGAATTCAGCACCCCCAAATTAGGTTATAACTGCTATTTTTGTGCTTATCTCAATTTCTTTGTAAACCAGCATTATTAAACAAGCAATGTCCAGAAATGCACTTGGAACTGATTTTACTACATAAATGCATTGGATGTAATTTTACTACATAAATGCATTGGAAGTAACCTCACCATCAAATCTGAATTCAGCTGCACCCCCAAATTAGGTTAAAACAGCTATTTTTGTGCTTGCCTCAATTTTATTTGTAAACCAGTGTAATTTTAATAACTTGGAAATAAATTTGGAATTAATCAAAATTAATTATGAAATTGTTTGAAAAATATTGTTCAAGTTTAATAAAAACTTTAATATGTGCTCAATGCATGAAGTGTCATTGTTGGGCTGAAGACTTAACAAAGAACCCTCTCTGCAGGGGCTGAGGGTTCTTCATCCCCTGCAGCAGAGGGTTCTTCATTAAGTGCTGCTTAATAGGGCGGCTTTTAAGCAAGTTATAAAATAATATTACTTCTGTTCCATAATAGTTGTTACTTTTGCATGCAAAGAAAAATGGGATAAGTATTATGGAAGAGGAAGAAAGAATTATAAAAGTTGTGATAAATAAAATATTGACATTTTAAAAAAATAAGTGCAGATTATTACAACAATCATTTTCAAAATTTGATTTTTACTTTGCAAGATTCGGGTAAACAAAATAAATTTTTTTTTTTTTTTTATTATTAAATATTTTCAGCAGCGGAAAAAAAAAAAGGAAGGAAAAAGAAAAAAAACTAGGGCCCAAAAAAAAAGTAGGAAAACAAAACAGACAAAAAAAAAAAAAAAAAAAAAAAATAAAACTAGGAAAAAAAAAATAAGTAAAACCTTAAAAAATAAAACAAAAAAAATATAGAGAAAAACAAAATAAAAAAAAATAAAAAATAAGAAAACAAAAAATAAGGAAAAACCAAAAAAAAAGAAATAAAAAATAAGCCCCCCCCCAAATAAATAAAAACAAAATAAGAAAAAAAAAGATGAATAATAATATTGACAACAGGTTGGTTTAGTTTCTTTGTTTAATGGCATATCAACCTTTAGGGATTATTTAATACCAAAACTATCCTGTCTTCTGTCAATGAACTCAGTGATATGAAAGTCATCAAATAAAGAAATTATATCAAACATTGATCTTATCCTAAAATGCTGGGGACGGAAAATCAACAATGTGTGGGTGGGTGGGTGGAGGTAATTGAAAGTGGAAAAGTCACATTCAATTGAAGGAATTTATTAAGCATAAATTATTTAGAACATCCGGTGAGAATTGAACTCATTAGTAAAAGTCTGATAGCATTTAGTTTGGTTTGTTTATTTAATGACATAATAAACATTGTGGGTTATTCAATACCAAAGCCATCCTTGTAGAAGAACAGTAGTAGCACTATTTAACCCATAGCTGGAGACAAGTTGATATTAGAAAGATTGGCATATCAATCTTTGTGGGTTATTTAATGCCAAAGCCATTGTTGTAGGAGAACTGTAGTGGTACTATTTAATCCATAGCTGGGGATTAGAGGGTTCATATCTTTCCCCAACCTGTCGGCTGGGGCGTTAGAATGCACCTCTGCAGAGGGGTAAGACTCCCCCAATGGGGCCAACTGTTTGCAGTGTGTGGCGACCCGTGATACTTAAGGATAGAACTCAGGTGGTTGAGTTGCAATACTCACTTTGGCCCTTTGTTGGGCTAGATGGGTGGTCGGAGAGGCCCCCTCCGATCAATCAGCTGGTCACGTCAGACCCTAACACCTATATAATTGACCCAACCCTATTGCCCTTTATGGCAACCCCAACCCTTTTTATCATGTATGTGCTAGACGGCGGTGGCTGACGGTCTACATGTTCTGGGAATGATATTAAACTATCTGATGGTGAAGTTCCAGTTTGGAGGTTTGGGGAATGTGGAGCACCCCTTGATCACCATGTGGTCTGTGTTGTCCTTATCCAAATGACATGCAACACTCCACTTTGGCCCTTACTTAGGCTAGATGGCCATTTCTCCAGGTGTGTTTGTTTTGACTTAGGATTGAATAAAGAAGCTAAAAAAAAGAAAATATCAACTCTGGTATTTGTTACTAAAAGCAATAATGAACAAAGATGAGAAGACCCAAGAAGAAAAAGATTTTTTTTAAAAACCCAGAGAAGCCGGCCCAGATCCATACAGAGAAGAGATGACCCAAACCTGCTTAGTAATAGTACCACAATAAAAGATAAGTATATGATAAAAATAAGAAGAGAAGAAAAAAAGGCCTATAAAGATTATGCAACAGAGAGGTGAGAAGGTCCTAAGTCATCCCAAGAAGAAAAAAGAGAAACCAGCCTAGATCCATTCAGAGAAGAAACGACCCTATGTTGGCTGAAGATTAGATTTAACAAAGTCTTGGCTAACAATTTGGCTAGCAAACAAGTTTATAAATAGCAACATATTTTGGCTGGTAATCCAAACGCTGTGATGTTAAAACTATTAGGTCATCTAGCTTTACTACGAACAACAAACAACGTATTATACTACTAAGAATTTTACAAATCTTCTGACTAAAAAAAAAACAACTTTAAATTTATAGTTGGAGCAGATTAAATAAAAAAAAATTTTTTAAATTGAAATATTGGAATTTTTTTTTCACTCAAGACCACATTTACTAACAATATTTAGAGAAAATACAATATTTTCTTAAAATATATAAACCTGAGTCGGTAAGGTTTTGAATATGCTAACTGGTAGAAATAATTTTCATTAATTTCATATGTATTAATAAATTAGATTGGTTTGGTTTAGTTTTACGGCATATCAACCTCAGTGGGTCATTTAATGCCGATAAAGTTTTGAAATAAATCAATTCTTAATGGATAATACAATTTTTTTATAAATGCATTTTTCTATTTAACCCATAGATGGGACCCTAACAGATACTACCACTCCTGATCAGAGTGGACCAGGGAGCAATGGTGATGAAGGGGTGCTCCACATTCCCCAAACCTCCAAAACTGGAACCTCACCATCAGATAGAATGTAACGTCATTCCCAGGACATGTAGGCCCTCAGTCACCGCCTTCTAGCACCCATATGATAAAAAGGTGTTGGGGCCTGCCATAAGGGCAATAGGGTTGGGAAAATCATATAGGTGCTAGGGCTTGACGTGACCAGCCGATTGATCGGTGGGGCCTCTCCGACCGCCCGTCTAGCCCAAGATGGGGCCAAAGTGGAGTATTGCAAGTCATGAACTGCTAATCCACCTGGGTTCTATCCTTAAGCATCACAGGTCACCACCCATGGCCAACAGGTGGCCCCATTTGGGGTAATCTTACCCCTCTACAGAGGTGCAGTCAGTGCTTTCTAACGCCCCAGCTGACAGGGCAGTAATAAATTAGAAGAAATAATTTCATATGTATTAATAAATTAGAAGAAATAATTTCATATGTATTAATAAATACCAGTGGTTGACCCTCAGACACTGCCTTCTAGCACCTTTAAGACTAAAAGTGTTGGGTGTTTGCAATAATAGCAATTTCATTTAGCCTTACTACTAGCAACCAATAATGTATTATGCTATGAGGATTTTTACAAACTAAAAAAAAAAAGAACTTTAAATTTATAGTTGGAGCAGATTGAATAGTGAAAAGGGGATAGACTCCCTCACTGATACCACCTTTAGACCACCCTGATGACTTTACTTATTCACTAGTAATGTAAGTGCAAGACCAGCTTGTTAACCACTACACTATGATGGGACACCCTAGTCTTGGCAGAGTAATGATGTGTTTGTTTCAGGTTCTGCAGCAAATTAGTATCAGTTGGACACTATCTGTGAGGAAAGCAGCACCCTGATGCCCCCCCCCCCGAAATCTGGAGGTCGAGTGGCTGATTTGAGTTCGAGGGAATGATCTGTTTACGTTGTCCTATAGTGTCTGCACCAAGCCTGGCATCAATATGGCTGATTGGACGGTATTCACCTCGCATATGAGGGTTTGATACAAGGTCTTTTAATGTGGTGACAACCCATGAACCGAAGCTCATAGGATGGCAGGTACAAAAAATGCATACATCCTGTCGGCATTCCCCCTCAAGGAGGGTGCCTCGGGCACTGGTTAATAAACCCAGCCCTGCCCCTTTATTTCAGGTATTGCTTAGTGGCATGGTTGCTTGGGAACTCACCATTAATTAACAACACTGGTCCAATGGCTGGTTGGAGGGAACAGGTTGACTAACGAGGACCAGGATGGAACCCACAACAGACTAGGCTTGACTTAATTTGGCACAAGGCCACAATAAAGAGGATTTGGAAGATTGTGTTGTGCCAATCTTCCAAGTAAGGGATGGCCTGCTTTGAAAATCAGCATTCAAAGATCTTAGTGCTTTAACCTGGGATTGAACACTGACCAACTGACTGGATAAATTATTCCACATACCAAACAGGCACACAATTATATTTGCAAATATTATTCAATGCTAATTTAATAAAATGTAGTCAGCATTGATTTAAAAAAAAATATAATTGCCCTTCTATTGAATTAAGTCAAGTCTTGCTGCATGTACAACCTCTGGATTATGAGTTATCTCCCTTGGACTGTTTCGTTTTGTTGCGGGAACTCTTTGGGCAAAAGAGGAAGAAAGTTAATTGGCAACAGACTATATATACGACAATCGTCCGCCATTAGAGTGACTTCCAGTCGACTGCCTTTCGACAATTGGTAGCAGAGCGTAGATTATGAGTTATTTCCCTTGGACTGTTTCGTTTGGATGAAGTAACTCTTTGGGCAAAAGAGGAAGAAAGTTAATTGGCAACAGACTATATATACAACGATGTAAAGGGGTATATAACAGTCGGTGCATTCTAATGCCCCACCGACAGGGCGGGCCCTGAGAAGATGACTTCCAACAAAGTAGACAAGCAGAGAACAAGTAAGAAACCCTCATCATCCCTCATATGGTCTCTCTCTCTCGCCAATTATATATATTTACCCCCACCCCTTCACACGAGCAGAATATGACAAGGTCAATTTCTTAAGCAGAGTTTAACAGGTTTGAATTCAGAGTTTTCCTTCTCCTAGACTGGTTACCTAGCCATGGTTAAACAGCACAGTCTGCCCTGCTAGTTACCCATACCTGGAGGAAGAATTGGATTCATACCTTTCCCAAGGGTATTAGCGCTATATGAAATGCAAACAGCTTTGTCCAGGAATTGAACTCGGTTCGACGAGTCCATTTCGTACGACTTTAAACCCTGCACCATGTGCCTATATATATATATATATATATATATATAAAATATATCGCCAATTACATACCGAATGTAAAGAGATATATAACAATAGGAGGCATTTGGTGGTGTGGGGTGGGTAATGCTTCCAGGATCAGGACAACACGTAGCATCCTTGTGTGGTTCCCATTCAGCTATCTTTTTTTCTTTCCCCAAACTTATAAATGCAAGACATCAATGTGCAGTGATTATATATATATATATATATATATATATATATATACACACACTTATATGCGCACACTCACATATATATTTAGTGCATCCTGGGACGCACATATTTGCTTTGAATGAGTCCCTGGGATATTTGATGGGTCTTAACTAAAGTTTCTTAATAGATTGTAGGGTTTTTATTAATGATCTGGGTGAAACAACTAAAGCCATCTAACTCCTACCTTGTAACCTGTCCTGTGTGACTCATTTCTAAGAAACTATTGAAATGTATTTATTGTTAGCTTGAAATGGTGAGGGAAGAAAAAAGAAAAACACTGGGATGCATGGATATGATTTTACTGCAAAATGCAGGACGCATACCTATCAGCACCTCTGAATGTGGCATGTCATCACACGGTTAAAATTAATTGGGATGGATGAACACGATAATAAGCTCCTCCTTTTCTAAGAACAACTGCAGGACCTTTCCAACTTTTAAAATCTTTTCTTAAACTTTATCACCATTATCACAACTGAGCCGAGGAGCTTGTAGTGTAATGGTTATCACCATACAAAATGGACAAAGCAACATCAGTTCAAATCCTTGACAAAGCTGTTTGCATTTAACATAGAGCTAGTACATTAGATTTTAGTCGAGCCACCATCTACTGATCTGTGAAAAAATTTGAGGTAATGAAGGACTATTTGCTCGTAAATTCCTACCATAAAATAAACTGAACCCCCATTTTATGTCCCTGTTTTTGTATTAAATGTCTTTTTTTTTCTTGCACCCGTTATGTTACAATACAAAATATATTTTCTTCAATATTCACTTCAATGTGCATATTCTAAAAGTTTTTATTTTGTGAGAATGGTTAGTTTTAAAGTGGGGGCTCGTTTTACAATTTAGGCATAAATTGGATCCTCCTTTTATGAACGTAATTTTGTTTTTTTGTCGACAATGATTAAAATCTGACGTTTTTATTTTAGAGTACCAAAGCCAAAAAGAAAAGAAATAACAACAAAAAATAATATTCAACTTTTTACTCATAAATTCCTACCATAAAATTAGGCTTGGGCATTTTATGGTAGGAATTTACGAGTAAAAAATTGAAGTGTAAAAACGAACCCCCACTTTAAAACTAACCATTCTCACAAAATAAAAGCTTTTAGAATATACACATTGAAGTGAATATTAAAATAAATAAATAAAATATATTTAGTATTGTAACATAACGGGTGCAAGAAAAATAAAACATTTATTGCAAAAACACGGACATAAAATGAGGATTCAGTTTATTTTATGGTAGGAATTTATGAGCAAATAGTCCTTTATTACCAAATTTGATGTCATAATTGGGGGCCTTTTTGGAACTTTGTCCAAAATATTGTGTAGATGACAATAAAGATGAAGACAATAATCTGAATAATCCAAATTATCAAGCCTCATCTAAAAAATTCAGAGAAACTGTACAACCTAGTTGAGGAGCTTGTACTGTAATGGTTATTGCCATACAAAATGCACAATGCAACCTCAGTTCAAATCCTAGACAAATCTGTTTGCATTTAACATAGCATTAGTACCCTTGGGAAAGGATATGATCCTTGCATCTCATTTTTGCTGGTGTGGTCATCTAGTTCACATGAAGGATTACTGAATCCCAAAACAACTGTTGGATCAGTAAAGTGTTGATTTCTGTATATAGAGTGAGTGAGGGAGAGGCTCTCTGTGATTGGATATACCAATCACGTGATGAGACCAGAGTTTAGGGTGCCATATCCAAAATCCAGGCAATAGATTCCACCAGCGGTTCCACGAGGCAGCGATTTGAAGGGCTCTAAGACCACCCACTTGGGAAAGGTATGAATCCAACTAGTTGCCATCCAGCTATGAGTAAATAATAAGGCAGACTAGGCACTTTAACCTTGGTATGGCAATTGGTTTGGCTTCTTTGTTTTAATGGCATACCAAACTTTATGGGTTATAGACATTTTTGGTTAAAAATACTATTATCATGTGACATCATAATATTGGGCTTATGGTGTATAGTAAAATAGTTGTCAATTGAAGTTTAATGGATTAATTCCTTGAAAGGAAGGGAAATAAATTTAGAAAAGAATTAAAAAAAACGTTCATGAAATTGGAAATGCAGTATTAAAAAAAAAAAAAAAAAAAATACCATCAAACACTCTTTTTCAAAAAAATTATAAAAGCAAAAAAAAAAAAAAAGAAAAAAAAAAAGAAAAAAAGAAAATACAAAGTAAAAAGAAGCAAAGAAAAAAGCAAAAAAGAAAAGAATAGAAAAAGATTAAAACAAAAGAAAAAAGTAAAGAAAAAGAAATTATTAAAAAAAAAAAACTTCTTTTAAAAAAAGCAAAAGTAAAAGCAAAGAAAAAAAAAGCACTTAAGAAAATAGAAAAATATTAAAGCAAAGAAAAAGAAAATTAAAAAAGATAAAAAAAAAGAAGCAAAATGAAAAAAATATCTTTTTTAAATTAAAAAAAAAAAGTAAAAAAAATAAAACAAAAAGTAAAATGAAAAAAAAAATTTTTTTAATTAAAAAAAATTTAAAAAAAAACGTGAAAAAATTTTTTTTTTAAATTAAAAAAAAAAAGAAAAGAAAAAAAAGATTTAAAAAAAAGCACATCATAAAAAAATCTTTCATCTCACTTAATATGAGATAGGCACTTTCCTTTTTTTTGTTATTTTTTCTTGCAAGTTGACAAAAATAAATATCGAAATATCAAAACTTATAAAGTATCTTTGGCATGGAATAACCCGACAAGGATTGACATGCCATAACATCTTTTATCGGACAGAAGCTGTGATCATTGTGTTTTCAGGGACAATTTCTGGTAATGCATATTACAAGCATATTGAGACATCAAAATACAAAATCATTCAGGAAGGTGTGAGTGTGGGGGTGGGTGTGAACAAAATGTCCGCCCTTTTTTCCAATGATTGTTACGACACAAAATAAACTAAAAGAAATTTTTAAAAAAACACACAAAAAACAAAAACAAGACAAACAACAAAACCAAAAAAAAAGTTCAGAAAAACGCACCGGTCACATCAGTCATTGTAGGAAATGGACACGGCGAGACGAGTTCAAATCCTGGATGAGGCTGTTTGCATTTCACATCGAGAAATGCATTAATCCAACTATTCTCCCTCCAGCTATCGGTAAATAGTAGGGCAGACTGAACTTTTCAACCTTGGTATGGCAACTGGTATAGAAGGAAAACTCTAAATTCAAACCTGTTTGGTTTGTTTTGTTTTACGGCATATCAACCTCGGTGGGTTATTTAATGCCGACAAAGTTGTGAAATAAATTCATTCTTAATGCATAATACAATTTTGTTTATAAACTCATGTTTTTCTATTCAACCCATAGATGGGACCCTAACAGGTACTACCACTCCAGGTCAGAGTGGACCAGGGAGCAATGGTGATGAAGGGGTGCTCCACATTCCCCAAACCTCCAGAACTGGAACCTCACCATCAGATATAGTTTAACGTCATTCCCAGGACATGTAGACCCTCAGTCACCACCTTCTAGCACCCATAAGGGCAATAGGGTTGGGAAAATCATATAGGTGCTAGGGCTTGATGTGACCAGCTGATTGATCGGAGGGGGTCTCTCCGACCGCCCGTCTAGCCCAAGAAAGGGCCAAAGTGGAATATTGCAAGTCATGAACTGCTCAACCACCTGGGTTCTATCTTTAAGTATCACGGGTCGCCACCCACGGCCAACAGGTGGCCCCATTGGGGGAGTCTTACCCCTCTACAGAGGTGCATTCTAACACCCCACCAACAGTTTAACGTCATTCCCAGGACATGTAGACCCTCAGTCACCGTCTTCTAGCACCCATATGATAAAAAGGTATAAATTTAGTTAGTCTTTCTCATTTAATATATTTCATTACATTAAAACTTAAATACTTGCACCTAAGGGGTGCATACTTTTGCTATTAGCACTAATAGCACCTTGAGAAAGGTATTAATCCAACTAGTCTCTGTCCAGCTATGGGTAAATAGTAGGGCAGACTGGGCTCTTCAACCTAGGTTAGGCAACCAGTCTTAAAGAATGAAAACTCTGAATTCAAACCTGTTAAATTCGGCTTAAGAAATTGACCATGTGTCACATCCTACTCGTGCAGAGGGGTTGGTAAATATATTTCTACTATATCTTTTGATACACATGAAGTTGATGGAAATTATTTCTACTAATTTATTATATACATGAAGTTAAAAAAAAATCCTATGTATATTGCCTCACATCGTCTTCAGACCACAGTGAAATATGCATCAAACTGGATCTTGGTTGAAGATAAAAAAAGTCTTCAGCACGAATGATATGCGCACGGAATCACCATTCCTGTGTGATTATATAATATCAAGAAACACTTTCTGCAAGTGCGTAATGACATTAACAGCTGAAAGTAAACACGTTTTTAAAAAAAAAAAATCGCAAACCGCACTAGAAACTGTACAGAGATGTGCAACCAAACGAATACCCTCCATCAGGCATCTACCATACTCTGAACGTCTCGCTGCACTGGGAATGGATTCATTGAAACTTACTATATAACACTAATCAACATAATCTATAGAATAATGATCAGGATATTTCCAACAATACAAAGTTTGAATTTGAGTTTTGTTTAACGGCATATCAACAACATTGGGGCAATCATATAGGTGCTAGGGCTTGATGTGACCAGCCGATTGATCAGAGGGAGCCTATCCAACCGTCCATCTAGCCCAAGATAGGGCCAAAGTGGAGTATTGCAAGACATGAACTGCTCATCCACCTGGGTTCTATCCTTAAGCATCACAGGTGGCCCCATTAGGGAGTCTTACCCCTCTGCAGAGGTGCAGTCGGTGCATTCTAACGCCCCAGCCAACAGATAATTTTGATAACATCAGTATGAAGTCGTTAGCATTTTCTTTCCAAGCAGACCAGCAGCATTTACACCAAGCATACAAACATATAGTCATTTTCTGATGGTATCTACGGATTTATATAGCAATCCCAGCATTTTTGTTGATTCTAGTGGACATTGACAAATTCAAACCTTAATTGGTTTAAATTAAAATTTCTCGCCTATTTCTGGCAGTGCCTAAGACTTTTTAAAATTATTTTTTCATTTTAATAACTTTAAATAAAACACAAAAACATTAGTGATATCAAAAACAATATCGTTATCTAAAACTTGAAATCTGCTTACACCTGATGATGGTTGGAGAATAGACCAATAGAATAGATAAAAATAAATTTTAAAAAAATAAAATAAAAAACTAAAGAAAGAAAAGGAAAAGGGTTATATGAATGAAAAAAGATGAAAAAGAAAGAAATAATATAAATAGGTGAAAAAAAAAGAAAGAAAACAAAAAAAGAAAGAGAAATAAAGGAAAAGAAAGAAAAAAGAAAAAAAAAGAAAGTAGAAATAAAAAAATAAATAAATAAAAACATTGATCATTCGCAAAAAAAAAAAAAAAAAAAAATACAAGAGAATATTTATTCAGTCATTATTTAATTAAGAAAAAGGCTTGTCTCTGTCAACAAGATAATGTAGCCCCGTATTTGGTATTAATGAAATATGATCACCATAATTGGATTTCTATCTAGCATTTGATTCATCATATCTAATTGGGTTGGATTTTACAGCATGTCAACCCTTGTTGGCTTATTTTATGCCAAAGACGTTTTATTCATTCTTGTTAGGTATTAGCAACTGACCTGGTAAACGCTCATAAGGTCATTAATCATCTTAACAACAGCAACCTTGAGCACCTTTTTGATCTCCATCTTTCTAACACACGTGGGCATGCCTACAAAGTCAGAAAACAGCACTGCTCACGTGACTTTCGGAAACATTTTTTCACGCTCAGAATTGCGGAGACATGGAATAAACTGCCTGCGTCTGTTGCAGGCTGCCGAAGCATGGCATCTTTCAAAGCCTCCATGCTTCCTGTAGTCCGCCCACACTATACCTGATGCCACTCTCCACATACATATGCACACACGCGCACACATACATGCATATTACTGCTGTAAACTGTTCATGTTCCTCACACTAATACATTATTCTGTGTATTTGACATGAGACTTTGATGAGTTGTGGTGCACCTGAGCACTGTACACAATAAATGTCATTATTATTTTAAAATGAAACTTCCAAGATGAACGTACATTGTAATTTCTTCTCTTTGTTGTCCTAGGATATATAATTTTTTTTGGTGGTTGGTTTTGAAGGCTATCACAATGCAAGTGTAAAGAAAATTAGGTAACTATGGTGTGGTTTGTTAACCTAATTTATTCTTAATATTTCCAGATAAAAATCTCTTCGACAAAAGATTTCTGAAACTGAAGCTGTTGTTAGTGATCATTCATTCTGCTGTGTGTCTTATATCTTCCAAATTCTCTGCGTGTGTGTGTGTGTGGGTGTGTGTTTGTTCAACAATGTCTGATTATCATTCCAGGTTTGTCCTACCCTTTTTGTTTTATTATTAAGCAGTAGCCTGTTTGAATATTCTGGGTTGGGTTACTCTCTTTTACGTAACCTAATGCATTATGAGAACAGGATTGCCTTCCTCGAGTTTTGTTGAATTAAATGTTATATAGTATTAATTGACTTTCTCAATATTCTGTGTTAGGTTACTCTCTTTTAGATAATCTAATACATTATTAGAAATGGGTGTTAGCTATGAGTTAACACCCATTTAATTCTTGTAGGATCATTTACACATGTTTCGTCAACTTTCTTTTCAATACGAATTTGGTTTTAGTGATATTTAAAAGTACAGTAAGCAACCAGGGGCCTGTATGTCACATTCTAAGCAAAGTAGTCATAAATTGTCCTAACTTGTGATTAGTCCTTTGCTAATGGATACCCTACCAAATATTAAATGGTCATAAACTGTCCTACTTTATTTTTTGTCTGTAAACCAATGAAAAATCTCATGAGTAAAGAATGAAGTTGTCGATGACTCACTGAAGTTAAGCAGTGATGAGCCAGTTCAATACTTAATTGGATAACCACTTAAGCAACAGCAGGTACTGTAAGCAACCAGAGTTCTTTGTTTATCAGAAAGGACTTGATTTGGTATTAAATGACCTATGTCATAAAACAAAACAAAACAATTAACTTATATCTATCTTGTTCATATCTATATACATCTCAATATCAATCTATCAAATTATGTTCATATCTATCCATCCATATGTATATCTTTCTACCTATTTATCCAGTAGTGTTTCTGGCTGTAAAGTGAGGGATCATTTTGCTAGTATTACCAAGTTATAAACCGATCCCCCATTTCTTGACACCATTAGATTCACAAGCAGCAATGAGCCTGTTTAATACTTAATTGTGCGACCACTTAAGCAACAGTAGGTACTATAAGAAACCAGGGTCCTAATTTGGCATTAAATGACCCGAAAGGAGTTGATGTGCCATAAAACAAAACAACAAAATATTTACCTATATATCTTTTTCATATCAATATACATCTCAATATCAATCTATCACATCATGTTCATATATATATTTCTACCTGTTTGTCCATTTGTGTTTCTGGCTGAAAAGTGAGGGATACTTTTGGTATAGTAACCAAGTTGTAAACTGATCCCCCTTTTCTTTAATCCATTACATTCATAAGGAGTAATGAGCCTGTTCAATACTTAATTGGGTGACACCTTAAACAATAGCAGGTACTGTAAGGAACCAGAGACCTTTGTTTATCAAAATGACTTGATTTGGCATAAATAACCCAAAAAACAACCAATCAAGCAATATCTATCTTTTTCATATCAATATACATCTCAATATAAATCTATCACAGTATGTTCGTATCTATCCATTTATCTAGCCACATCTGTCTTTCTGCCTGTTTGTCCATTTTGGTTTCTGGTTGTAAGGGATCATTTTGGTATTCTAACCAAGTTGTAGATTGATCCCCCATTTCATTCATAAGCAGCAAGAATCATATTTAATAAGGTAACCACTTAAGCAACAGCAGGTACTGTAAGCAACCAGAGTTCTTTGTTTATCAAAATGAGTTGATTCAGTTTTGAAAGACCCAAAAAGTGTTGATATGCCATTAAACAAAACAACTGAATCTAAAATTTTTCAAGAATTCAGAATGGTTTCGTTCAGACATTCAAAGCAAAAATCAGTTTTTTGTGCTTGATAAAAAAAAATTCTTTGGCATTGAAATGCAGGAATCAGGATTTTATTTTTTGGTTTTGTTTTATTTCATTTTTCTTTTGGAGACGATCTGTGGCTTATAAATATTCAACCAAATCCGAGTGGCAAGAGGGATCCCTCCCCTTTAAAAACAAACACAACATGGAAAGGCAAAACTGTGGCATTTAAAAAAAAAGAAAGTTAAACTTTCAAAGAAAGCAGAAATTGGTGTTTAGTGTGATTAAAGTTATAAAAAAAAAAAAAGAACCTTTTAATTCCTTGGCATTCAGACATATTATTCGTGATTTTATTTTTAGGTTTGTTTTGTTTTTTGTTTGTTTTTCTTTCTTTCTTTCTTTCTCTTTCTTTCTCTCTTTCTCTTCTTTCTTTCGTTCTCTCTTCTCGTCTTTCTCTCTTCTCTTTACTTTTTTTCTGGCTTAAAAGCTTAGATGGTTTTGACCAAACCTGGCAACTACAAGATCCCCTTTTTAAAAACAAACATGGAAAAGGGGGGTGGGGAGCTGGAAATGGGGAATTTCTTTTTTTTAAATTTTTAAATTTTTTATTACACACACACACATTTAAAACAGGCAGAAATCCCTGTTTAGTGCGATCAACGTTAGAAAAAAAAATCTTTTAATTATTTGTCATTCAGATGTATTATTCAGGATTTTATTTTCAGGATTGTTTTTTTCTTTCTTTTCTTTATGGCTAAGATGGTTTTGACCAAAACTGACCGCCATGAGATCAACCCTTTTAAAACAAACATCCCACAGATAGGGGGTGGGCATGAAGATGAGGCATTTTTTTTTAAAATTTGAAATTTAATTTCTTGTCATTCTGGTGTAATTATTCATGATTTTATTTTCAAGTTTGTTTTGGTCATGCGTGTTGGAATAATTTTACCATATATATATTTACCAACCCCTCCGCACGAGCAGGATGTGACACAAGGTCAATTTCTTAAGCGGAGATTTAAGAGGTTTGAATTCAGAGTTTTCCTTCCTCTAGACCGGTTGCCTAACCAAGGTTAAAGAGCCCAGTCTGCCCTACTATGTTTCCATAGCTGGAGGGAGAGTAGGATTCATACCTTTTCCCAAGGGTATTAGTGTAAAGTGAAATGCAATTACCACATCCAGGATTTGAACTCTGGGCG
The DNA here is from genome assembly GCA_023376005.1 of Doryteuthis pealeii. Lineage (NCBI taxonomy): Eukaryota > Metazoa > Mollusca > Cephalopoda > Myopsida > Loliginidae > Doryteuthis > Doryteuthis pealeii. The sequence goes on from CM042176.1 coordinate 54,916,511, forward strand.
ACGACTCCATTTCCTATATATATATATATATATATATATATATATATATATATATATATATATAATATATATATATATATATACCAACCCCTCTGAGCAGGATGTGACACAAGGTCAATTTCTTAAGCGGAGTTCAACAGTTTTCCTTCTCCTAGACCGGTTGCTTAACCAAGGTTAAAGAGCCCAGTCTGCCCTACTATTTACCCATAGCTGGAGGGAGAATTAGATTCATACCTTTCCCAAGGGTATTAGCATTAAATGAAATGCAATTATTGCATTCAGGATTTGAACTCAGGGCGACAAGTCCATTTCCCATGACTTTAACCATTACAACACGCGCTTCCTACTAATAATTTTGCCATATAAGGTGTACTGGATACCACAACTTAAATTTATGATCCATGGCCACAAGTAAAAAATGGTGATTAGTAAAATCAAAGTTAGTAGAAAAAAAAAATTCTTTTAATTCTTTGGCATTTAGACGTATTATTAATGAATTTTTTTTTATTTTCATGATGGTTTTGTTTTTTGTTTTGTTTTTTATTGATTTTCTTTTTCTTTACGGCTAAAAAGGGTTGATATGCCATTAAACAAAACAATCAAATCTAAAATTTTTTTAAAGAATTCAGAATGGTTTTGTTCAGACATTCAAAGTAGAAATCAGTTTTTTTGTGCATGATAAAAAAAAAATTAAAAAAAAAATTCTTTCGCATTGAAATGCAGGAATCAGGATTTTATTTTTTGGTTTTCTTTTATTTCATTTTTCTTTTTGGAGGCGAACTGTGGCTTATACTGTAACAAACTTAGTTCTTTGTTTATCAATAGCCATTAGACCACACCCCTCCAACTAAGCTGTACTACTTATACGCCAAGTTCGCAAGGACCGGTGTTGAAACCCAGAACATTGCGATTCTTAGGCGGATGCTCTACCGACTGAGCTAGTTTTCTCTAATCTTTACACAAAACATTTATTTTCATGTCTCTTATTTTTCGTTGATGAATGAAAGCCATAGAGTGTTGCATTCTGGGACAAAATTTCTGACCAATCAAAATGCTCCATTCAATTTTCTCAATTTGCAATGCTATTTATAGTTATTTGAGTCGAAAAGTCACATGACACAAAACTAACCAATCACGGTGTTCGTAACATTCTTGTAAAGGTGCAAAAAACGAAAGGCGAAACGAATTGTCTGAGCATAAAAGAGACATAACAAAAGTCGAAATAGAAGTTAGGTATGGCAGACCATATATATATTATATATATATATATATAATATATATATATATATAATATCCCCCTCTGTACGATTGGTTTTGTTTTGTTTTACGGCATATCAACCTCGTGGGTTATTTAATGCCAACAAAATTGTGAAATAAATTCATTCTTAATGCATAATACAATTTTGTTTATAAACTCATGTTTTTCTATTTAACCCATAGATGGGACCCTAACAGGTACTACCACTCCGGCTCAGAGTGGACCAGGGAGCAATGGTGATGAAGGGGTGCTCCACATTCCCCAAACCTCCAAAACTGGAACCTCACCATCAGATAGAGTTTAACGTCATTCCCAGGACATGTAGACCCTCAGTCACTGCCTTCTAGCACCCATATGATAAAAAGGGGTTGGGACGTGACCAGCCGATTGATCGGAGGGGGCCTTCTCCGACCGCCCGTCTAGCCCAAGATAGGGCTAAAGTGGAGTATTGCATGTCATGGACTGCTCATCCACCTGGGCTCTATCCTTAAGCATCACAGGTCGGCACCCACGGCCAAGAGGTGGCCCCATTGGGGGAGCCTTACCCCTCTACAGAGGTGCATTCTAATACCCCAACCGACTCTGTATGAGTAGAATCTGACACTAGGTCAATTTCTTAAGCGGAGTTTAACAGGTTTGAATTCAGAGTTTTCACCTGAAGGGGTACTCGACACTCCCCAAAGCTCTAAAATTGGAACCTCACCACTAGATGCAGTTTAACGTCATACCAAGAACACTAAGACCCTCAGCCACCGCCTTCTAGCACATATATGATAAAAAGGGTAGGGGGTTTGCAATAAGGCCAATAGTGTTGGGGTAATAATATGTGCTAGGGCTTGACCAGCCGCTTGATTGGAGGGGGCTTCTCTGACAACCTGTCTAAAATAAGTTGGAGTATTACAGGTCATGGATTGACAGGATTCCGTCCTTAAGCATCACAGATTCCCTCCCATGGTCAACCAGTATCCCCATTGGGGTTGGTCTTACCTCTCTACAGAGGTGCAACAGAGTATTCTACAACTCTAGTGGACAGGGCTATCGAGAAAAGAGAGAGAGACTAAAACAAGGGCCTCTTTTCTTATATATGTATATATTTCACCCGAAGAAGGTCGGAGAATATACCAGTTGAAATATTGTGAACTAACCCCCTAAAAGAGTTCAGTTATCTGGATAATTATTTGAGTGTTATTGGTGCTTTTCAAAACTATATCTTTTTAAAAATACAACTTTAGGGTTGATGACCAAAATGGACAGTTGGAGAGAGAGGGTCTGTGTTACCAGCATGATCTGATGATGGTGATATATGCTCCACATCCCAGTTAAAAAAAAAAAAAAAAATTAAAGGAAGTCTTCTGTGCAATGCATGATGGATTGTAACAAAAAACAAAACAAAAAAAACAAAACAATACAAACCAAAAAGAAAATCAAGTTAAATCAAATGCCAACAAACTAAAAGATATTTTTTGTGCAATGCATTATGGGATTGTAAAAAAAGAAAAAAAAAAAAAAAAAGGGTAAAATTCCAAAGAATTAAAGGAAGTTTTTTGTGCAATGCATGATGGGATTGTAACAAAAAAAAAAAAAAAAAAAAGGGGGTAAATAAAATGCCAAAGAATTAAAAGAAGTCTTCCATCTTCCATGCAATGCATGATGGGATTGTAAAAAAAGAAAATAGCTTTGTTATGCTCAGTGTTAGTACATCCATTAAGGAATTAAATAGTAAAAAAAAAAAAAAAAAAACATTTATTAACAGCAAAAATAAAAAAGATAAAAGTAGACAGTCGTTATGTACTGCATAGTAAAATATATTTCTTTTAACAATAATAAAAACAATTATCAAAAAAAAAAAATTTTTTTTTAAAAAGTCGATTTTTCTTTCCTATGTAAAAAAAAAAAAAAGTGAAAAAAAAAAAAAAAATGAAAAGAATTTAGCCAAAGCATATCATTTTTTCTTCTCTGTTCTTCCAGAATAAAATAATTTTGATGAGAGAGAGAGTCTCACTATGAAAAGATTGTTTCGTTTTTTTTTTGTTGTTTGTTTTTTTGTTTTTTGTTTTTTCTTTTCCACACAGAAGCTGCACCGTCTTTCTAAATCTTGTTTTTTTTTTTTTTGGTAATCCGGAGGGAGATTAATGGATAATCTCGGATTCTGTGGCGGAGATTCCTTCCAGTTTGAGACGTTTCAGAATAGGGCTGTAAATATCGAAGTGAATGGAACAACAATTCCTTTCTTCTGAATTTCACCTGAAAAAAAAAAAAAAAAAAATTTTTATTATAAACAATCTGTGTAAAATATTTTTTTTAGATAATACATTTAAGATCTGACCTAAAGATGATTCGATATTTAAAAAAAAAAAAAAGAAAAAAGAAAAGATATCTGTATACAACCATGGGTATACAGGTATACTCTACAATATACTGGTAAGATATGTCCAATATCTAACAAACAAAATAAAATGATGAAAGTAAACTCGGTGGGGGACCACATTCAAGTCCGACGTATATGTTCTCCCAACTGACAAAATCCTCAGTCTGCAACAATCTCTCACAAAAGTACTACTCTCTTCTTAACAGCAAAACTCCTACTATCGTTCTCTCCCTTGGTCTGGGACGGACAGGCTCTTAAATACACAGTTAATATGTACATCCGGGCTTCTTACTCTGGTCTGGCATTGTCTGTTTAGAACTTCAATATTCACCAGCATTTTGAGTAGGCGTCAATACTGTTTACATCCGGGTTACTGCCAACAGCATTTCAGCTACGAGGAGGTAGCAAGTACAAATATCCATGGCCACTCATCACACTCCTCCCCCTCACACAGGCCAAACATATCCGGACGCGCTTTGTTCGTATGAGTTGGAAATCTGCTCGTCCACAGTTCTGCCTTTCAATTTCGCTACACCTATTAATGCAGTAGTCCCAGTAGTGCGAGTAACACATGGAATCACACATTAAAAAAACAATCAAATTGGCATAACACAATCTTTGTACGTCCCAATTTGAAAACATTTTCTTTTTTCGATCACTATTCTTTTTTTCTTTTTTTTCCCTTCTTCTTTTGGAATAATACAAAAGAAAATAGTTCTGCCTTTCAATTCGCTACCCGTATGTTATGTAACAGTAAGTCAAATTAAATAATTGGAATAGATACATGCATAGTCTGTACAAAACTGCAATTGTTCTACGCAAGAGGAAACAAACGGTGACCATTTGCAATACTAACATGAAATAGAAATGTTCTAGACTGTAAACAAGTGTCATTGTAATCATGCCATTTTCTGAGAAAGATATTACAACATTTGAAATTTCCAAAGGCAATATTTTATTTTATTTATTTATTTTGTTATTTTTATAGGTAACTTTCATTGACACTCTACCTATATATATATATCTTATTATAATGGAGATTGTGTGTTTTTTTGTCTGTAACCGAAACTATATTACTAATCGAGTCACAATTAACATAGTTATTTACATCACATTCTTCATGATTTTATTTATATTCAAACCTCAATTATTAATAAAATTGCTTCACCTTTTTATTAGTGTTGTCCATATCTACATAGTATTTACTGCGTACCCCACTTGTACGGGTCCAGGACAAAGTCCTATTAACGTGGACCACCCACACAGCCGAGACTCATGGAGTGGCAAGGTGAAAAAATTGCGTCGATCCCGTATTCCCCTCATTCCGCCTTCAGGCACTGGGCAATAAACCCAGCCTGCCCCTTTATCGAGGGGGTAGGTGTTGCCTGGGGGATGGCCCCCTGGGATCGACGCCGTAATTATACGCAATGGTCCAGAGGCCGAAGCCACTGTTGACCATATCAACATCTAATAACATGCTATTGTATTTATATATACAAAAAATAGCGGTTTGCAGTGTGAATGGGAAGGCTAATTTGCAAATTGATATTAAAAATGTGATTTTATTAAATATGTGCTTAGTATTATTGATTTCTAACTGTTTGGTTTTATTTTAATTAATATAAGCAAAAATCTCTCCAATGAATCTTAAATGAAATCCATTACAAGAAAAAATAAGTGTAATTTTATTCTTTATTCCTAATTCAACTAAATAGTTAAATAAGTAAAATTCAGCAATGAAAGACGGTAGTGATGGAAGAGTAAGTTTCATTTCTATTTTTCTATTATACCCCCACTCTGTTTCAAAATCTTTTTTATTTGCATTCTTATTAGACTTTCTAATTTAATACGATATTTCATTACATTAAAAACTTAAATACTTGCATAGGTGCATATATTTGCTAGTATATATATATGTGTATGTAATGTTCTTGTGAAATTGTTTGGTCTTTGAAGCATTGGAAAAAAGAACAAAAACAAGAAAAGCAGAACAAAAATCAGGAATTTTTATATATTCAACCGTTGCTTTGTTCTGGTTTAATCTATTACGATATTTGGGTGAACATTCACCCTTTTTCAAGATATATCAGATGGTCTGGAGAAAAAAAGATGAAATGTTTGTATATGGGGGAAAAAAAAAAAAAAATTAAATGAAGTGGACAGATTTGGCGTTTTTTAGCCGTTAATTTTCTTTCAAAATTGTGTGACGTAATTCATCCGAAATACCGATCATGGTAATCGTTCGAAAATGTGGCATGGCTTTGATCGTGAAAGTCAGTGCACATAATCTTATATATAATATATATATATATATATATATATATAATATTTCTGGAGAAATGATCATTGCTTATTTGCTTAGTAAGTGAGAGTTAATTTAAATTACAATTAGAAGGCTCATTACCAAATTTAATGGAGCATATATTAATAAGTCATCCACAACACGTGGTTTCGGCTAATCATGCCTCTTCAGTGTGGCTAGACACAACTGTCAGTGGGTGGAGGGGATAAGATATGGACTACCATGCGGTCCATCTGAGTTTCGAACCTACCCAGGATAGTTGTGTCTAGCCCACCTGAAGAGGCATGAAATAGCCGAACACAGTGTCTGTGGATGACTTATTAATATATGCTCCCATAATTTGGTAATGAAGCTCTCTATTGGTAATTTAAAATTAACTCTCACTACTAGGCAAATAAGCAATGATCATTTCTCCAGAAATATATAATATATATATATATATATATATTAATATATAAGTTGCACATGACTTTCAACGATCAAAAGCCATGCCACATTTCGAACGATTACCATGAGTGTATTTCGATGAATTCGTCACAAAATTTGAAGAACAATTAACGGCTAAAAAAACGCCCAAAATCTGTCCACTTCATTTAATTTTTTTTTTTTTTTCCCCCATATACAACATTTCATCTTTTTTTTCTCCAGACCATCTGATCATATCTTGAAAAAGGG